>QBDW01001792.1:0-23221 GCA_003261595.1 Maconellicoccus hirsutus
CGAGTTGTATCGCGATCCAGAAGTAGGATTTGGATTCGTGGCTGGCAGCGAGAAGCCGGTCGTTGTGAGGTAATCATCTGTTTAAATTATATGTATACATTGCTCGTTTAATAATTTACGACGGCGTTTAAGTGCTCGTTTCATTACCGACGTCGAAACAGATATGGTCGATAAATTATACGCGAAAGGCGAAACGGAGCTTTGGAGGTGTACGCCGACGTCGCAGCGCCGTTTCGGATTAAAAACCCATTTCGAAAAAAGATACCCGTTTATGTCGTTTTTAATGTTTAAATAAGATGGTGGATGGGGCAGAATTTTAGTTTTCGTTTAAAAAATTATTCGAATGGAGAAACTTTCGTAAATGGAAGTCGCGAAGATGCGTAAAAAATTCTATTGAATTCGGAAATGTTTTCTGTATAATTTTTTTCTTTATAAATAAGGAAAAGTGGTGTATTTTCGTTTTACAAAATATCGTTATATGTCGCGTTGGAAAATTGTAAACGAATTTTTTTCCAACTTTTTTTTATTACGATTCACGATAGATACTTTTTTTTTTAAATCATTGAATGGGATTTATTTTATTTGGTATCTTTTTTCAAAAGCGAAGAATTAAAAAAAAAATCGACCGCCTATTTGTTTCGAGTTGGAAAATTGGATTTATTTGAACCACAAAGAGGCAAGTTGCCCAGATGGTCAAAATGTGGTTTGCATGGAGATTTAGCAGACTTTGGAGAAGCCCTGGATTGGTTCCAAGAATTTTGACACCCAAAACGTTTTTTTTTTGTTTTTATTTCGATTTATCACATGCGAATCTCTGGTAAGGAAAATGGGTTTTAAGATGTGATTTTCGGAATAATTAAAAAATTACCCAATATTTATTCTAGGATTTGTTCGTATACAATTCGTGAAATTAATGTCATCAAGATTCAAAAAAAAATGGCGAAAATAGAAAAAAAATTGCATCAAAGTGCTTCATAAGTAGCTTTGAAACTTTTTCGTAGGGAATTTCAGACTAAGAAATGAGGATTTCCTTGATATCTCAAAAACTTAAAGAGATAAGGAAAAAAGTTTCATATTGAAAAATTTGCTCCTCTTAATTCCTCATAATTTTTGTCTAAACATTTTCCACCTCAGGTTAACTCCTGGTCCGCAAAATTTGCTTCCTTGAGGAGTCTTTTTGTGTTGAAAATAGTGAAAATAAGGTTTCTTCGAATAATTCAAAGCTTTAAGAAGATAATTATGAAAGAAAAGTACCTAGGAAAAAAATTTCCTGCCTACAACTTGTTGTAAATGTAATTAGAAAGTAGTGAAAAGGTATTGATTTTAAAAATCTATTATAAAAGTAGTGAAAAAGAAGTGAATTTTGTCGAAAAGTGCAAGAATGAAAAAACCATCTAATGCGAAATATTTTTGAAAAAATTATAGGCATAAAAGTTGTATATTTTTGATAAATGGTTAAAAATTTTTCATGAATTGGCAGCACTGTCGAAATATGTGATGTCATATTTATATTTTATTTAATTTTTCTTTAATAATTTTATTTTGATGGTTTTCTGTTTGATTTTTTTTAAACACAGATTTTCTTTTAACCTGAAATTTTACCTCGTTGGTGAAGAAGAGGGGGAGGGTGTATCAAGCTGAGAGATTTTTGAAAATTTGATGAAAAAGTAGTAATATTTCAAAAAAAAAATCTGTGAGATACCCTGAACTTACAGTTTCTATTTAGGATCGCTTGATTAATAATTAAAGCCTGCTCCCCTCTCAGCTCATGAAGGATAATTTTATAAATTTGATAAAAATGCTGAGAATAAAAAATGGAATTCTTGATGCTGTGAATAGATGTTGAAGGAACGTTTTTAATGAAAATCGCCGAAGTCTTCCCCTTCCCCCTCCTTCCACGTCAATTTTCTAATCGATCATACCTATTTTTCAAATTCATTGTGCCGGGACTCCAAGTTGTCAAAAAATTGCAAAATTTGGTAATCAATTTTTTACTTAATTTTCGTTTAATTCTGAAGTAATTATTTTGCTAGAATTTTATGTCAGTGAGTTTATGGTATAAAAAGGGGGGGGATGAAAATAGTGTTAATGAATAAATAAAATAAGTAACCTAGGAATGCCGATGTATTAATTTGAGAAATATTATATGCGGTGTAATGATGACGTCACAGCAATGTCAAGGCTAGACAGGGTGACGACGTCGTGACCTTGACCTTGCCATTGTCATGACATTTTATAACACCGTCTTGTCATTGATATGACATCGAAGGTACTCCACAATAAATACCTACTTTTTAACGTTTCTTTCGCCTTTCTTTTATTTTTGAAAGGTATTTAGACTTGTGAGTTTTTGTTCAAAAGTTATCATCGTATTGTATTTTAACAAAGTAAGAAAAAAAAAGAAAAGAACAAAATATCTCGAGTACTTGAAAAACGTGCCGAAAAATTTTCACCATTAGAAAATTTACAAGAATTTAATATAAAGTTCGGTTTCGTTTTTCGGCAAAAAAGATTAAAATACTTTTAAAGCGCTCAACTTTCTCAGTTTGATATACAAGTCGATACTTGTTTGCTATCACTTCGAATGTGAAAATTTCGTTGAAAGGAAGCTCGCATTTATTTAGGTTTTTCAATTAAGTACTCGTACATCAAACGTGAAATTTTTCACGGATGTTCGAGAATTTGCGGAAAAACGGCGTCGTAAATCACAACAGATAATTCGTTCGCGTGCCGTCGACAAATAACGTAAAAAATCTGCAAATTTAGCTGGCGTGCGGTGTTATTACGTCGTCGTACGCGATCGACCATTTGACTGGTGATTCTCGTACAAGGTAAACAAAGCTGCACCGCTTTATGGTGTTTTTCGCCTGGTTTCGCTGAAAAAATGTTTTCTTTGGATTTTTCGTATGAACGAGCAATTGGGTGTAAATAGTGTAGAGTCGATGGTGGAAAAACACGAAGGTGAACGGGCGCGTTACACTCGAATAATTTTTATTTACCTTTGGCGAAAAAATTCGTTGGAAATTAAACACGCGGTGGAGAATTTTTTTCTCGGAGGTAATTTTTGCTACTTCGTTGATGGAATTTTTATTAAAACATCCGCGTGGGTTCGCTCCGAAATGGGAAAAAGGAGAATGTGATCGATTTCACGTGGATGCTATTGGAGGACAAGTGTCAGGCCAATTGACACGAGTAATTATTATAAATACGATGCTCGTCGAGGGTCGCGTATTCGTAATATCTTTCAATTAATGTGGCATTTTCGTGTTGCAGATTCGTTACGGAAGGAGGCCCCAGCGATGGAAAGTTACTACCGGGGGATCAGATTCTAAAAATAAATGATGAAGAAGTTCAAGGTAGTCCGAGAGATCATGTTATACAGTTAGTCCGCAATTGCAAGGAGTCGGTTAGATTGAGAGTATGCCAGCCTCCGTTGGATAATGTGAGTTTTGCCGAAATGTCATAATGCGTTTTGAATGCCTAATGTGGTTTTTTATTTCAGTCTGCGAGAAAATCGGCCTTGCTGAGTTCGGCCAAGAAAGCCAAACTGAAGAGTAACCCGTCGAGGGTGCGGTTCGCCGAAGGTGTCGTGGTCAATGGATCTCCTCTTTATCCTGTAAGTGCTACAATTCTGGTGTCGAGATTTTGGGATTTTAAGAGTATGAAAAAAAATTTTCAATGAGAGCTAAATAGAATGGAGGAGTAGAATTTTTTAGGGAAAATTATTTTGAAACGGTTGAGGAGGGGGTAATAATGTTGAAATAATTTTTCTGATCAATAAATTTACCAAATTTTAAAAGTTAACTAACGAAAAAATTGTTTCGAGATTTTGATTGTAATGTAATTAAAATTATCGTAATTTTTCAATAATTGAGGGGGCAATATTTTCATTGATTTGTGGGAAGATTTTGTTTTTTAATGCAAAATAAGTGAAAAAATTCATTCATTGGTTTAGATTTTGAAATAAGAAATAATTATTTAGAAAAATACAGGGTGTCCAAAAAGTCAATAGACAAGTTTCCAATTTTTTAAAAAAAATATAATGTAATAGTATTAATAATTCTAACACTGATGCAAAAAACCGCATTTAATTTGAAGCCATAGGAGCGGAGAAAAAAAATTTTGAAAGTCGCGTTTTTTAAAACGCTTGAAAACGGGGCGTGGCGAACTGTGACGTCATAAGATCCTAACAGATCCAAGCGCTGCCGTTTACGCTATGCGTTTACATGCGTTTAAATACTGGTTTTCTTTGACAACGTCTTTTACAAATGATTTTTTTTTATTATTATAAAAAATGAGCTTTCTGCAACAAAATGAACGCATCCCAATATTTATTTTAGTTTTAAAAATTTAAATACATGCGTATTTGAAAGAAAAGTATGATGTTTAAGTAGTATGAAACGATTTTCGCGCATCTTACCACTACACTTGCGTTATACTGATTCGTAACCCGTTTTTATGTACGTATAGAAGGAACATTTTTTTTGGTAAGTGGTGCCTAAATTTTTTTTCTTCAAAAATTACTTCCGGTTTTATGCGTGCAAACTTGGGTAAATTTTCGAAAATTTAATTACTCTTAAGCAATATCCTCTAATGGTGAAATTTCAAATTTTTTTCCCTCTCCCTAATTTCATAATTTTTTTCGGGTTTTAAATATGATTTTCAAAGAAAGGTAAAAAGTGGAAATTTTTTAACAACGAACGAAATATACAGTTTTTTTTAAAAGCTCTTTTCATTTTTTTTTGGAAATGAAAAAAAATATGAAACAGCAGAGGGAAGAGAAAACTTGGGATTTTACCATTGAAGGGTTTTTCTTAAAAGTGCTTGATCTTCTGAAGGAGGATGTTGAAATGGATAAGAATTTTTTAGAGATCTTTTATCATTGTATCATGGGGCACTAGCTGATTTTCGATTATAATTTCACCTCGTGCGGGATTTTGGCCCAAAAGGCACAAAATCCGGCATTTGTAGTTGGGTAGAGTACGTCTGAAAGGTGGTAAGGTCAAATTTGTTCAAAAACGATTTTTTCGATATTTTTGATTTTTTTTTGAAAGTTGGAGCCCTAAAATGGTATTGAAGGACGCGCCAAAACTAATTTTGAGTTATTTGAAAAAAACTCATATTTTGACCATAGAACACGATGGTATTAAGATAACTTAGCGCCTGCAAGTAAAGACCTCTTTAAATACGTTTTTGCACCCTCTCCCCTTCCATTTTGGGGCTAGTGGAAAAATACCTACCCTATGACCATCTACGGGCATATAGCAAGGTATCTTCAAAATTTTACGAAACTTCGGTTCGCTAGTTCTGGCGTGATGAGGCCACAAAGAAAACGGCTATCATGTATAGATGTGTAAAACCGTTAAAACAATTCAAATATTACACATACGCGAGTAGGAATTTTACAAAAATTAAATTATTTAACGCCATTGTATTTAGCTAAACATTTTCTTCTTAGAAAAATAAAAATTTTATTTAATAAATCTCAGAAAAGCAACTGGTATTCTGAATTTTCTTCAAAAATGAAGTGACGATCAATCGTGAAAATGAAATTAATGAATCACCCATTGATATCATGTTGAAAAAATTGAATACATACTCTAGAAACTTTCAGTAACTCATTAAAATTTACCCCAACTCAAAATTCAAATTTGCCGAAGAGAAATCAAATTAAAATCAAACGTTACATGCACAAACGCATGGCGCGTAATATGGCAATAGGATCTTGTGACGTCAAACTACAGGGTGCGCATCGCGGTACCGTTTTCACTGACGACAAAATGTAAAAATTAATTACGCTAGTTCTAATCAGCCGATTTTCAAAATTTTTTTTTTGATGCTCATTTTTTAACGTATATTTTCCAGATATTATAAAATTTTTAGAATTTAAAACTTTGTCAACTTGTCTATTTACCAATTTGCACAAAGTTCATTTTAAATTCAAATGTAAAATTAATTTTTTGCAAATCGGTAAACCAACTTCATGAACACCCTGTGAGTAAATCTAATTTAAATTGAGTACATTGAATTTACTCGGTTACATTTTTCATTTATGTATACAGGGTGTTCATAAAGTTGGTTTACCGACTTGCAAAAAATTAATTTTATATTTGAATTTAAAATGAATTTTTTGCAAATTGGTAAACTGACTTTTTGGCCACCCTGTAGATGAATAAATTCAAAATAAAGGGATAAAATAAATCAAAATGTAGTTTGAAATAATTATGCTTGCATGTAATTATTATGTATTTGTTTGAAATTTAATAAATTCTTATTGTTGTCTCATTTGCATACTCACGAATACTTTTTAATTTGCAGATTTCGACGCCATTCAGCGGAGGCGAATCGTGCGTACCGCCGATGCCGAACGTGCTCAAAGTCTTCCTGGAAAACGGACAAACGAAGTCTTTCAAATACGACAGTACGACCAAAGTGAAAGATGTCATTGCCTCGTTGAAGCATAAACTGTGCATACAAAAAATACAACATTTCGCTCTAGTCTTAGAACAAGTTAAAAGCTTAAGACGAAACAAACTAACTTTATTAAATCCCGAGCACACGATAGCCAGGGTAAGTTTGAACGTTTTGCTGAATGTAAATCGTCTCGGTTGGGAAATTTCTTCAGATATTGAAAATTAAGCATATTCAGAACCCGGTGTTCGAGCTTCTACGTGAAATCAGATTATATAATGTTCACTTTGATCCGAAAACACGATCGAGCCACGAGATGCAAATTAAGGCTAAATTTAACGCTGAAGCGAAATTAAAAACAACGTTTTTGATGTCGATTCCGTCGGTTAATATGATTTTCACGAGTATACGAGGATCTGCGAAAGCGAAGAATACCGTAATCTTTATATATTAAGCTGAGCTTTTAAAAGTATTGGCTAAAGTTAACGGGAACGTTCGGAGGATTTTCGTTATAACGTGTGTAACGTGTATTTACACGTGTCTTGATGTTATTTCGCTTTTAAGAAAGATATTAATATTTAGAGATATCTGCGAAATGTTTACAGTGAAAAATCGATGGGTGGATTGAATTTTGATGAATTTTAATAATGCTTGTGAAATTAAAAAATTGGAAGTGTTTTTTGATAATTTTAGGGTGTTTTGAAATTATTTAATTTTTTTTCGAGTAATTCAAAGATCCAATTGGGATTAGGTGTTTATTGGTTTCGTGTAATTTTTTTTTTCAATAAATCTAATTTTGAATTCATCGTTGATGATGTTGCAGATAGCGTCAAGACCAGGTATTCATAACATGAGATGTCTATTCAGAGTAGCATTCGTTCCTCGAGATGCTTGTGATTTAGCTCAACAAGATTTAACCGCTTTTGAATACCTTTATATGCAGGTTGGTACACGTGTGCAGAAATAAAAGATAATGCACATGAAAGCGAATTTTTGTGTGAATTTTTGTTTTCCCATCAAACTTTGGTTTTTACGAAAGGTGTTGATTGTTGAAAAATACCACTATCGCAATATAACCTTGACGAAAGATTTTGTTTTCAGTGTTGTAACGACGTGGTACATGAAAGATATGCTCCCGAACTGAAATACGATACGGCTTTGAGATTAGCAGCGTTACACATACATCAGCACGCTATATCGAATAACATTCCGTACAATAAAGTTACTGTCAAGTCTATAGAGTGAGTGATAATTTGCTCGTACAGGGTGAAATAACGTTCGCTAACGATGGGTTTCGTTTACAGGAAAGAATTCGGTTTAGATAAATTTGTTCCTGTGTCGTTGATGGAGTCGATGAAACGAAGAGAATTACGAAAATTGCTCACGCATTTGTTGAAATTAAACCAAACCATAACCGGTACTACGCATAAAACGCTGACTAGTCTTCAAGCCAAGCTTTATTATTTAACTATCATATCAGAGTTACCAAGTTATGGAGCTAAATGTTTTTCTACCGGGATTAGAGTAAGAATGAGAGTTTCACGTGATCGTGTGAATTTTTGGATAACGATGGTTTTTCTTTTTCGGTAGGAATGCAATACAGAAACTGTGATCTTAGTTAGTCCGAAATTAGGAATTAGTCAGATTAGCGGGATAAGAAATAGCGTGGTATGTGAATACGAGATGATACATGATGCGGTTAACAAGTTGATTATCTGTTTTTTTCCCTAATTTCAGCCGTTGCCTATTGCTGATATCGAGCAGCTGGAAGGTGTAAGGGTGCAAATGAACGATCAAGTTACTTGTTTAGTCACCTTATATATACCATCGGTTATACAAAAAGTTAGTGTTGTTGTTGATGTTACGTATTTGAAAAACAGCCCGTGATGAGTAACGTAAATCTTCTTTAGGAAATGAGTTTCACTATGGAAGATCGTGACGCCGAAGAATTCGTTTTAGTTTTAGTCGGATATTATAGATTGCTCACCGATCGCGAATTATACGCGGATTTGGAGAAAGATATTTGGAACCAAGATTCTGGTAAGTTATGGTTCCAAAAATGCGACGAAAAATCCTTCGAAAGTGTTTCGGCAGCGTTGTCTAATGATTTAGAATAATTGTAGTTACGCAGTGTTGCCAGTTTTCGTTCCATTTTGGAATTTGATCGATTTTTAGGTTTATTAATTACGGTATCTTGAGTGATGTGGCAACGTCACATTATAAAACGATTTTATCTAAGACGACCCTACCTGCGAAGCTCAACTAATAATATAACATTGTGAAAATAACAGTACTCTAATGAACATTGTAATGAGAAGAATAACAACTAAGACGTTATGATCTAAGGAGAGAATAACATGTACCTTAATTTTCAGTAACTCTCGAAGTTTTGACATTTGAGTGATTTTTTATGGCAAAATCAAACCTAACCTAACCTCTCTTTGAGGAGGTACCAAGGTCTAGGCGATTTTAGGTCTATGTGATTTTTTTTATACCTTAATCAATCCTAACCTAACTTCTTTTTGAGGAGGCACTAAGGTCTGAGTGATTTTTTATAACTGAATCAAACCTAACCTAACGTATCTTTGAGGAGGTACCAAGATCTGACTGATATCTTCTTTGAAAGGAACCAACCAACACCAAATAAATTGGAAATGTTCATACAGGTACACTTTGTTTTCTCCTAGAATTGAATTTTAGCTTCAAAAAATTGGTGATTTTTGAATTTGAAATTTTATCGTCTTTTAATAGCAATATCAATTAAATTTAACAAAAAAAAAGTAGTTCATCATCAGCAACCCCAAAAAATTGGAGTAATTAAAAAATTAATTGTTTGTTAACTAAATTCAATTTTAATTTTTAATTAATTTTAACTTTAACAAAAAATTGTTGATTTTGGTTATTTTTGAGAATTTTAATTTAATGATGTTTGCGTTACTCTACTGGCAACACTGCATCGAATAATATTAATTTAAACGTTTAAAATAATTATTACACATTACGATAACACTAATGCCAGCCTTTCGTCTGTTTTATAGCAGCTCCGACATATCACGCTCGTCACACCGTATCCGCCGCACCTTGGAGTTACGTCAAAGAAACCGAAACTGAGCCCGAAAAATACGCCGATTTTACCAACACCCCTAAATATTCGTGTTATCCTGATAATACATGTAGCGTAAGTAATCCACCATTATTTCCGGTAATAAGGATTACCTCGTAAATCTGATCGTATTACGCAGGTTAAAACAAACGGTAACGGAACCATTCGTAAACCTAGTCATATTAAGTATCCGCAGACTGATAATCATAGAAATATGTAAGTGATATTTTGTATTTCGCTGGCATTAAACGAGATAATTTCTAAAATGAAAAAATTTCCAGATATAATAAAATGATGACCGACCAAAACGGATATTTGATTAATAAAACGCACAGTAACACGTCACCGGTGGATTTACAAAGTGTTATTTCAATGGAGATATTGGAAAGTGATATGACCTACGCTGATGTTCGAAATCAAGACGTGAGTTCGTCGTGTGGGCGTAAATTACAAACCTCGATGTACATATTGCGATTTACAGGTGATAAAGAGAATAACCGAGTTACAAGAAATGGTGGAAAACTCGGAGCAATATTTGACGCAGCATCAACGTGAATCCAGTGATTCGGATAATTCGCATATTTCATCTTTGGACTCCGATCCTTCGGTGCCTCCTCCTGGACAGCTTAAGCATAGCGATTCTTTGACGTTATTAGCTCAGGTACGAGTATTACGGGATTTTTTGCAAGGATTACTTCATTGTGGATAATTTGTGGGTTTTTTTTTGGTATTTAGAGTCACGCTAATGTTAACGAGAGACTGTATGAAGCCATGAAAGCTTTGCAATTGGCGGATTTGGAAAGTGATACGGATTCTATTAGTACTCCTTCGAATAGTCCTTCACGAACGAGTGAGTTATACGTTTGAAACAGCTATTGAAGATTGCATAGGAATTGATGGACGTTTTTATTTTCCATGTAGATGCGAATAGAAATCGTGATTCGAATTTGAGTTTCGGGTTACATAGTCCGGATAATATGATTTCGAAGGAACAACAAAATATGCAGGTGAGTAACTCTCAGTGTTGCCAGTATTGATGATTTGTATTTTAAAGTTCTTTTTTTAGTAGCGATGATTTAGTGGTGATTTAGAATTTTTCATCACCTACCTCATCACTAGTAACACCTAAAAAATTGGTGTAATTAATTTTAAAAATGAATTTTTCGATTGAGAAAAACAGTCTGGAGTTTCTCATTCAGGGAATTAACTGAATTTAACTTTCATTTTTAGTTTATGTTAGCTTTAAAAAAAATAGATAATTTTAGTGATTTTTGCATTTCTCTACTGGCAACACTGGTAACTCTTGAAAGAAATGATTACAGGGATAGTCTTTTTAAAAAAATCCTCACTTATTTGATTTTTTTATCGCTGATTATCTCTCTTTAAATGACAATCTGGAGTTTTCTTGGTAGTAATCACCTCTAATTATTGATGTAGGATTGGTGGAGAAAAATGCAAGACGAAACCGACTCAGCAGATTTCCCGGAACATTACTACGTAGAATCTGATTTCATCGATTTAACGCTCATTCCACCGCCACCGCTACCTGACTCGATCAAAGTAAGTTGAACAGTTTGAAAGGAAATCTTACACTCGTATACTGAAATATTCTCGTCTAGGATGAAGATCGCCGTTTGATCGAATCCAGAGCTCCTCCACCGCCTTCGTTTTGTGATGATAACACGTTCTCGCCTTCGATATCGGAGCAACTACAACATGACGAATTATTAGGTATGAATTTTCTGCGGTGTTTGTCGATGTTGCGGGTGTAACCCTTTGATTGCTTTATTTCAGATACTGCCTTGTCCAAAGTACTGAACAACGATAAAATATTAAGCTTAGATTTAGATTCGTTTTTGGCAGCTACAATGACTGTTCCTCCTCCTACACCGAATGCAGCAATTATCACGGAATTAACGTCAAATGTTATATCTTTATTTACTACACCATCACCGCCGACAAATCAAGTAAGATTTGGAGATGTAATTCTTTCGAGGTGAATACTGAAGAGCGTGATTCTTACAGGAGAAAATTTCCAAGTTACCCAATGGTCACGCGATGGTGGTTGATAAGTTGGAATCGTTGCAACAAAAAAGTAACACTTCGGAGTGTAAAGAAACAATTCAAATGAATGGTACGAATTCCACTGAGCAATTGGTCGACTCCGAAGCTGGATGTTCGACGGCGACGTTGAAGAAGAAAACAGCGCCGCCGAAATTACCACCGAGGTCGGATTCGTTGAATTCGCTGACTAGGCGACCGCTGCCGCCGACGCCGGTGTCTTCGAGTTCGATTCAGGTATCTTCGTGAAGGTTTTTGAAGTGGTCGGTGTATAAATGGAGATATTTATTTTGTAATTTACCCAGAATCCGTATCAAAATGTACATCTGGATGAAAGTAAAGAAGCCATTGAAGAAGTGCTGAAGTTGATGGAAGACCATAAAGCTATTGTTGCCGAATGCGATATCGCTCAAGCTCACGGAGGCGGGTCTAATATTAACGAATTGAGATTTCAGGTGAATTTCGAGTATATTTCGTGTTCGTGAGTTTTTAAATTGGAATGAGAAAAAATATGGTGAATTATTTCCCTTATTTTTCTGTACTAGTGGAGGGGAGGAGGGGTGAACGTTCGAAGGATAGTTTTAGCTTTTTTTTTTTTGTTTTAATATCTTAACACGAGTTATTTTTTGGACAGGAAATTATTCAAGAATTAACAGGCGAAACGAAGACCCTAGTGTCGTCGTCGAAATCGCTGATACGTAGTTACATGGACCCCTCGTCGTCGGATTTTTCCATAAATTTATCGAATTGCGTTAAACAATTAAAAACATTAATAGAATTAAGTAGGCGACTTGTAATCCACACGGCGTCTCCGTTGCAAACGAGAAATTTAATATTGAAAGTACTCGAAGTAATTAATTCGTTTCACGAATGCATAACGACTACGAACATCGAAAACGAGACTATAACCAGACACGCTGAAAATTTGGCGAGTGTGTTGGCAACGTTGTTGAGGAGTTTGAGAATATTCTCGCCTTGAATTTTACACGGCGATGTACTTTTTTATAGTGTTTACGAACTGAACTTTTTTTTGCCTATTCCTAGAATTTTTTTAGTTACCATTCCAGCGTACGGCGTTGTATATTTTTAACGGTTTAATACTTCGTAATAACTACGTCATTATTTTTTTAATATCGTTGTATATTTTTCATGTATTTTCTAATGCGCAGATATGAGTGACATTCCACAGGTTTGCTCTTCGAAGTGAAATGTTGTCACGGAATTTTTTAATACGATTACGCTTTTTTTTTCTCGATGTGTTAAGGCTTTGTATGTTAGATCTTTGTATATTTTTCTTATCACGACGTACTGCATTTTTGATTTTCTTTTGATCGCCTTTATCAATATTATGAACGATTTTGTAATTGATTTTTGTGTAGTTACATCGAAGTATGTTTATCGTTGTATCGTAATTATCTTTAGGTTTTGCTTCAAATAAAGTAATCGTTTTTATTCATTTGGTTATATAATTTGAATTTAAATTCCTAAATTGACAGTAAAAAATTTACGAAAAAAGTTCTATTGAAAAAGTAATTTTTACAGGTAAAGTAAAAGGAACCATTACATGAAATTTTTCCCATATTGGTACTAATATAAAGCATCAATGATAGTTCTAGCTCTCTTCGGAGCCTCTTTTCCATCAAACCAAAACAGCTCTTTTATTTTCTTTGGTAATTTAGGGAATGAAACCCTTGTCATATATGTCTCCCTTGTATACTTTTTACGTTTCTTTTTAGTGACCGGTGCAGAAGTGGTGGTTGTTATCAACGAATAGTAACTCTCAGCATCAATGGAACCACTATAATTGTAATCAATTTGAGGAGAATCTTCGCCGAAATAAATACCAAGGTACTTGATCATCATAGCAGGAGCGTTCATTTCTTCAGGAAGAGCATATTGCTGCGCATGCTCAGTGGCTTTGATGACAGATCCACGATTCCTGAGGGCGATAATTAACGTTATAATGGATGGAACGTCGATCACAACTATGTGTGTCATTTCGGTAAAATCAAGCTGGGGGTTTTCGCAATGAATGGCGTATTTGATTTGGACATCGCCCAGATGACGACGTGCGGTGTAGTATACAAGAGCCTGATAATGGAGTAGTATCAGATCCGGTCTTATGTTCAAGTGTTCGCTTCTGTTGACCAGAATTTGCAATGCTGATTGGAACTTCGATAGCATCTCATCGGTGACATTGCCTGTTTCGAAGATTCGTCGAAGTGAGTCGTCTTTATCCCATTTGTTTAATTCGGATTTTTCGTGGTAGAGGTTGTAAAATTCGATCATGAAGGTTTTTAAACCGCTTGAAATTTCTTCATTCGGTGTTCTATAGATGTGCGGTTGTTCGGTATAGCTCAAGTATCCGGTTTCGAACAAGAATGAAAAGAAGATTCGAGCATCGAGATCGTAAGGATGTTTTTCTAGACGTTCAATTGACCAGAGCTCGTTTAAATCGGATAAATAGAGATAAGGGAATAATTCAATGGTGATGAAGTTCAAGAATACGAGTTGTATCATGTATTCGTATATTTCCTTGTTTCTAAGGAACACGGTGAACGAAGTTATTGATTTGGTACTGAACCAAGGATCGTATATCATGCAGTCTTCTTTGATATGTTGAGTGACCGAGTATGTATTTAAAATTACATGAGAAGTATCGCGAACTAAGTAACCGGCGAATAATTTAGGTATGTTTAATCTTTCGATGAAGGTTAGCTTAGGATGGTACAGCAACACACCTAGTTCTTCGTCAGTGATACCGAAATACGGAGTGAACATGTGATCCTCGAATGAACGATGATGCTGAATGGAATTTATTTTCGAAGCGATTAACGCAGCCATCGTGTTACTTCCGCCGGTCATCAAAGCATACGCGACATGACACTCGTCATCCACCGGTTGAAATAACCTATCCAACATGGTGACAAACAAATCAATCATCTCGTACCCGAAACCTTTACTTACGGCGCTGTTAAACGGATAATCGAAGTCGTCAATCAACAAGAGAACCTTTTTGTTAAAATGACGATGAAGTATTTGCGAAAACATATACAAGCTGTTTTGCATATCAACGTATGTTAATTGCTTCTCTATAGCTTTACGTATAAATTGAAAATTCTTCAAGTGCGTTTCATTCCTACGAACTAAATATGTTTCTAGTAAAACTTGGTATTCGGCGGCGCACCATTTCAAGATATGACTCATACTATCCAACCTCTCAGCGGAATCTCTCAAGCCCATAAAAAAACCCATCATGTTTAAGTACATAACTGGATACGCGGATAAATGTTTTCTCATCATTTTTTCACGTCGACTAATTCGTAAACCGTTGTAAAATAAGTTATAACCGGTGGTTGATTCTGCATCCAAAGATCTGCCGTGTTTGTCGAGCTCCATTCTAGCGAATCTATAAATCATATCGATATTTATTGTTTTACCGCTTTTACGAGGAGTAGTTACGATGTGATACGGATTGTTTTTATGCTTAAAAAGAACTTCTATCATTGATGTCTTATCGATAAAAGTTCCGCTTTGGGATACGTTGACGAAACCGTAATTAAACAGCGAATATGAACGTTTTTTATGCACAAACATAGGTGTTGTTTTTACCGTAGTTATTCTGTCTTCTTTACGAAACGCAGGTGTCCTCCAAGCGCGTATATGAGGAGGAATTTTCTTGCGGTGGGATATCGTGTGACGAGAAGTTGTCAAAGGTGAAAGCAAAATAATACAAAAAATGTATAACATTTTTATGGCCATTGTTTCGACGCGGATTACTTTAATAAAACAAAATGTCAATTTTTTGCTGTTAAATTCATCGTTCCGAAAGAGTACGATGTGAATGTAACCGTTTGTATGAGGTGGAAATCCATTGTATAATTTAGAATTTTTTATTATTTGTACTTATAAATTTTAGAATCAATCTTGATTTGTACGATTTGTTATCAAAAAAATAAAAAATATTTACAACTTTCAAGATGATTTTTTTCCACTGATACGACGAAAATGTGAACAAGAAATGTTATGCAAATTAAAAACGAAGCAAACGAAAGCAGTGATAACCAATCGATGATAAATAGTTGAATTTTTTAGATAAACAGGAGCACGTACTTCAGTTGATTAATATCTATCCGGCGGATTTTCGCGAAAGATGTCTCAAAAATTTTTAATGTCAAAAATGAAAAATGGGAAAAACCGATAAATTTGAATTAGAATGATTCGATAAGGTTGCCTAAAAAATTTGAAATTCATTTTAATGGCAAATTCATAATGTGCCAAAAAGCGGAATACGTATTTCCATAAAAGTTTTTAATTTATACACGAATGCGAAGTCACTGTGCAAAACAAATACATCGTTCGTGATCAGCGACCTCGAATTAGTAAAATGAGACAAATTTCGTGAAAATCCGCCGGTTAGAAAGGCAATAACTGATTAATACGCAAGCCACTGCCTACATGTCAATAAGTATGCAACGTATACAACAAATTTAAATCGTAATTAGTTCATTACCGCTGTTCTAACCAGCGGATTTTCGCGAAAATAGTCTCATTTTACTAAGTCGAGGTCGCTGATCACGAATATCACCTCAAAAACATGCCATTGCTGAGAAAATTTCGAGATCGAAATTCGACTGAATACACGGTAGGAGGTAGACCAAAACCGATTATTGCAATCGATTCTTCAGATCCATTAACCCCATAATCGACACCTCGAACGCCTCAATCGGCCATCTGGGGTCTAAAATAATTGAATTTTTGTAATTTGTTTGCTTTTAATTTGACAACATTATGCTGCCATCTTGTGAGTTCAGTACATTCAGATTTAGATTTGAATTTTAATTATTTTGACCCCCAAAGGGCCGATTGAGGCGTGCGTGGAGTCGAATAGTAGGTTATCGGACTCGAGGAATCTATTGCAATAATTAGTTTCGCTCTATCGCGTACCGTGTGTTCAGTCGAATTTCGATCTCGAAATTTTCTCAGCAATGACATATTTTTGAGGTGATATTCGGGATCAGCGACCTCGACTTAGTAAAATGAGACTATTTTCACGAAAATCTGCCGGTTAGAACGGCGGTAATGAACTAATTACGTAAATTACGTATGTCTCTTCCTTTACGCATTTAGGTATGCAATCTCTTCAACACGTGCAAAAACAAAATTAATTGATTACTGCTGTTCTAACCGGCAGATTTTCGTGAAAATAGTCTCATATTACTAAGTCGAGGTCGCTGATCCCGAATATCACCCCAAAAATATGTCATTGCTGAGAAAATTTCGAGATCGAAATTCGACTGAACACACGGTACGCGATAGAGCGAAACTAATTATTGCAATAGCTTCCTCGAGTCCGATAACCTACCATTCGACTCCACGCACGCCTCAATCTGCCCTTTGGGGCTCAAAATAAATGAAATTCAAATCTAAATCTGAATGTACTGAACTTACAAGATAGCAGCACGTCGCTGTCATATTGAAAGCTAACAAATTACGGAAATTCGTTTATTGTGGGCCCTAAAATGCCGATTGAGGCAAGTGAGGGGTCGAATACTAGGTTATCGGACCTGAGGAATCTATTGCAATAATTAGTTTCGCTCTATCGCGTACCGTGTGTTCAGTCGAATTTCGATCTCGAAATTTTCTCAGCAATGGCATATTTTTGAGGTGATATTCGTGATCAGCGACCTCGACTTAATAATATGAGACTATTTTCACGAAAATCTGCCGGTTAGAACAGAAGTAATCAATTAATTTTGTTTTTGCACGTGTTGAAGGGATTGCATACCTAAATGCGTAAAGGAAGAGACTTACGTAATTTACGTAATTATTTCATTGCCGCTGTTCTAACCGGCGGGTTTTCACGAAATTTGTCTCATTTTACTGAATTAATATTGGTGATTTCGAATGTGTATTTTTTTTACGAAATGTTGTGTAATTAATTTTTATTTACTTATAAAAGTGAAAATTTGAATATCAATGTCGTTTATTCGAGAATTGTTCGATATTGATCGAAGAGATATTCGGATTGATAATCGGCATGCTTAAGATTGTCCGAAATTACCTGAAAGATTCAGAACAATTTTTTCTGTTTCGTATAGTGATGTTGTAAATATCCGTAGTATTTTTTCCTCGCATTTGTACGTGTTGAATTACTTGAATATCCATAAGGTGGTGCGGTCACTTTTCACTTGAAATGAATATTTTCGAAGCAGCTTATAATTATTCACTTCAAAATCACTATTTCTTCGCTCAGAGTTGTGAAGTGAACGTTGTAATTTTTCTAATATCAAGTACTTATCTTTATTTGACCACTTTTCACTGCAATGATTTCCAATTAACATTACGTATTGTATTTTCATTGATGATGAGGCTTAATCATAATTCGGTACACCGTAAATTCGGAAGAAAAAACAACGTGAATAATAATTTATATTATCAGAAATAATATGTAAAAAAAAAATCATGCACATGATGGCCAAGTCAACTCACTGATTAAAAAAATAAAACAGTCAAGGTCCAATTTTTCGTGCGTATAAACGAAGCATGTTAAAATCGGCAATCAATAATACGTCATAAATACTCGTTCAAATAAATCCCGACGAATTCCATGAAACTTCGTTAAAATCGCTTGGTATAAAACACACTAATCATATACCTGACTGGTAATTTAGAATGTTACAGGAAAAAATAAAAAAGTTGGCAGGAAAATTATTAAAAAGAATCTCAAAAAAACACGTTTTAACGTAATTTGATCATAACTGTGAAAATGTTGATTAACCTTTGAAAAAAATACTAAAACCAATATCAATATCACCTTAGCTTGAAAACGTGTAGAAGAGAGAAAAATTAGTCTCTTATTTCACTAAATCGAGGTCACTGAGTAGGAATAACGCCTCAAAAACAAGTATTCTAGATTAAGAATTCTCACTTACCTTTTTTTCTGATGTTAACATAAAAAGTGTCTAATGCGTTACGTCGTCGCACTGCCAACGCAACGACGTTATTAGGTTGGGTTTTTGAGTACTTTTCAGCTATGGCCGATTAAAGGTAGGATTTTCTGGTGAATGGTGGTATTGTAGACAATTGACATGTCGATGACAGGAAAATTTTTCAATGTGCCACATCGATGCAATACCGACGCGACGATGTTTTCAGATTGGGATTTTGAATTTTTTTCAGCTATGGCAATTTAAATATTTTCAGTGGACTGGCGGTATTATTGACAATTTGCATGTCGACATGAAAATTTTTCAGAGTGATATGTTTTTAGGTTGGGATCTGGAATTTTTTTTCAGCTGTGCAACGATGTTTTTAGGTCGAGATTTTGAATTTTCTTTTCAGGTATAGCAGATTAAAGGTAGGATTTTCAGGTAACTGGTGTTATTATTGACAATTTGCGTGTCGACATGAAAATTTTCCTGCGTAGTATGTATTATGGTTGGGATTTGGAATTTTTTTTCAGCTATGCAACGATGTTTTTAGGTTGGGATTTTGAATTTTCTTTTCAGGTATAGCTGATTAAAGGTAGGATTTTCAGGTGACTTTTGATATTGTTGACGATTTGCATGTCGACATAAAGATTTTTCAGCAAGGTATGTTTTTTACGTGGGATTTTCGGGCGAATCGACGAGCAGCGAATTGAAGAACCATTGTAAGGCATTTAGTTCAAATTTTAAGAAAATAAGAGGTTTTTTACTAAATTTTCTTGACATTACTTTCAAATTTCAGATCGAATCAGTGGTTTGAAAAGGCACGACTGAAGAGGTTTGATAGCAGCGTAGCATTTAAATAATTTTGGATTGGTTTAAATTTAAGTTTACTTTGAATGTATTTATGGAGGGAAGGAAGTTTTGGGTGGTGTTTTTAAATTAGATGTTGAAAATGATCGAAGGTTCTTGCTACCAGCTGGCAGACTTCCGATCGCTGGTTCGAGTAGTCTGTTTACGCGATTAAAAGATAAATCGCTCACCTTTGATGAATACGTCACAAAAAATTGGTAATTAAGGTAAGATCGCAGAAAAACGAGGTATCATTTTTTTCCAACAATGCAGTTGATCTGAAATCAGAAAAAATTGTATATGAAAACTTGCGCAACACCAAACACCTCGTCTTCTCTTGATGGCGCATTTATACGAGAGTTCAAGAATTGCAACTTGTAGATGATATTTTGTCTTTCACTTTTAAATAGCCACAAAAAAATTGGTGACAAGTTGGTGACAATGTTTCATGTTTCCAAAACGTGTTGGATATAAGAAACGTTGTTACTGACTTGTCATCAACTGTTTCGTTGTTGTGGAAGCATTTTTAAAAGTTGAAAACAAAATGAAATCAACAAGTTACAACCCCAGCGTTAATACGCCATCAATCTCTTAAATTCGACGAAGTGTAAGAACCCCACCAATGCTCCCTCTGAAGTGATGAAGATAGCCCTAAGGCTATACCTGCACGTGCGGTGCACATACATGCTCTTGCAAGACCGGTTTATAATCCCAGTCACAGCAATGTATGCGTGCTTATCCGCGCGCACGCTATTGTGAAACCGGTTCATACATCCCAGCCACAGCGTACGCGCAAGCAACAATACACGTATGCTATTGTGAAACCGGTTCATACATCCCAGCCACAGCAATACGTGCATGCCAAACGCGCGCTCATACGTTCCAGCCGTAGGCTACGCGGAAGCACGTACAGGGCATATATGCTCTTGTGAAACCGGTTCATACATCCCAGCCACAGCAATATATGCAACGCGTGCATGCTCTTGTGAAACCGGTTCATACATCCCAGCCACAGCAATACACACCAAATGAAAAATAAAAGCACTAATTGTGCAATATGCAACGTATGCTCTTGTGAAACCGGTCCATACACCCCAGCCACAGCAATACGTGCGGGCAGATATGCAATGTATGCTATTGTGAAACCGGTTCATACATCCCAGCCACAGCAATACATGCCTGCCGTGCGTGCATGCTCTTGTTCAGCAATACAGGCACAAAAACCCTTTTAGTCGCCTCTTACGACAGGCAGGGTGTACCGTGGGAATATTCTACACCCCGTTCCCCACACGGGTAATCATTTACTATATTTTTTCTTTTTTTTTCTTTTTTTTTCATTTTTTCACTTTTTTTATTTTTTTTATTTTTTTTATGATCTTTTTTTTATTTTCTACCTTTTTTTAATGGTTGTAAATTGTTCTTTTTTTTGTTCCCTACTTTTTTTATTCTTTTTTTTTTTTATTTTTTGTTGACTACTTTTTCTTATCATTGTGATTCTTTCTTTTTTTCTTTTTTTTTCATTTCCTACTATTTTTTAAATTCGTATTACGTGAAGAAAGCTGTAGGTCTCTATATTTTTCATCGTGGCAGCGAAACGTTACTCTTCTTTAAATGCCCATTTTTTCGTAGTAGCAATAGGTAACGTACCCTACCCGCGCTGAAAATACCAAAATACCTATAAAGCTGAAAATACTAAAATGCGTCTATTTAAATGAAATTGTCTTGATTAATAATTTCAATACTCACCGTGAAATCCACTGTATACCTGAAAAAATGCATAGACCCATGACGATGCCCTAAGCGTAAAACAAAATACGCATTTGTGCGAAAACATCGACATCGTATTGCTACACGATCCATTTCAAATAACTTATTCGTTAAATTTACTAAACGTCTGGCACACCGAAATAATTATATAATAAATTAAAACCGTTTGAAATATCCTAAGTATCCATATTTCAATCATCGCTATTCTTCTAAAACCGACGACATACCAATTCAAAATACTGTCCTAAAAAAAATGCTCGTGTCGGTAGCACAAAACGGCGTATGGAAAAATAGCATATTATTGTAGGAGGTGAAAATAATAATGTAAAATATTACAATCCTTCAAATAATTCCAAATGTCAGTTCTCATTTCATTATGTAAATTAAAAACGTTAATTTAAATTACGTTTCCTATGATTAACACAATCTACTATCAATGCATCTTAAATCTATGCATTTTTCGTTTCAATACCTATATTATTTTAAGATTTTTTCACCTTTGCCATTATAACATGGCAGTAAAATTATTACACCTTTGAAATGCCACCGTTCACCTGAAAATCCTATTATCCTACAATCTAAATTAATTTCTTGATTTTTGGCGAATTTTTAAAATTTTGAAAAAAATAGTATTTAAAAAAATATGTACCTAATATTGAAACTGCGTTTTTCCGATATTTTGGTATTATTAAATTTACAACAGCAAATGGCAAATGTTTTCTAGATAGCACATACCTCCAAATAGGACGACCAACGATAACGGAGAATTACTTGGAATTAATTTTCGAGCAATTTTTCTCATCTTGAATGAAATGCCGAAATCCGATTCATCGATCACTTCTAAAAACAAATTCACATTTAAGAAATATTCGCGATAATTAACAAAATAAATCATTTACCAACCAATGATACAAATATGTAAATAATGAGTAGAGTATTGCAATTTTTTGCCAAATTCCACGACGTCTTTTGCATTAAAACAAGTAAAATTACGTTCGGACATGACATAATAAATGTTTTGGTTTGAATGAAATTATATCGCTCAAATTTTACATTCACATAGTAATTTTCCTTCTCAATAAGTAATGATACTTAAGCGAATAAAAATTACAATAAAATGGGTTTTTTACCTTGGTAGCAAAAAATTTCACGTAGAAAATATTTTAAATTTTCGAATACCGCGCTGTCGAATACAATGTTTTTTAGATTTGCGTTGCAGTTTTTACAATGCAATTAGTAAATCTGAATTTATAAATAAATTTTAAATTTTAATAATTAAAATTTGATTGTTATTGCTTGATTTTTCTGCAAAAATATTTATTTAACAAATATATTTCTACATTTATGATTTTAATTTCATTTTTATTTTCGAAAATTTGCGACAAATTTGAAATAAAATTAATTTAAATGAAAAATTGAAAATCAACCAAAGTACACTTTCATGACTATCGTGATCATTGGTTCATGAATTGATAACAATCAACAGATAAAGAGTTCAAAATTTTGATTAGTTTTTTATTTTGAATTTTTTAAATTTAATTAGGCCTACCTCTAAATTAATTCATGATATTAAAAGCGTTTATTACCATAAATGAGATAAGCGACCAACAAATATGGCGAACTTGTAATTCTTCACCAATGTTACTTCTTGTGTAAGTGTTCCACAATTCTGTCGCTTTGCTAGGTACAAGCAAAAACAAACAGTTTCATGCAGATTTTAAATCGTACTAAAATACCTTATCGTTGTATTGAAAACACCAACAAACTCAGGTTATTACAAAATACTTATAGTATTTTCAATGTTTCATTCTTACAAAAATAAATTTTTACAGGTGATAATGATACGGATAAGTCCATTTTATGAAACTAGAAGCAGCATTTTGAAGTAAGTGATAGAAAAATACTAACTCACACCGGTGAAAACGAGATGATAAATTTAGAAGAAAGCTTATCGGAAGCTGTTTTCCTCCACTTTACCAAATACTTGATGTAGTTTTTCGTACAATGTAAGTAGTAAGGAAATACGTATTGAAATATTATAACGTGATTCGATTTATTTTCGAAGATGTACCTTAATTGTTCAGTTTCGATTCATCGA
>QBDW01001793.1:0-18057 GCA_003261595.1 Maconellicoccus hirsutus
AAGCCAAATTTCGAAAACCTCTACGCTTTACGCCTCCCCCCCCCCGGTTATCCATCAACGAGATAAAATGTCTGATAAAAGAAATCTTTTAAAAAATGCAATATTTAGATACTTATTAAAAAAATTACTGTAAATTGGTGGTAAAAATACACAAAATGATGGTAAATTACTGCAAATTATGGTTAAATCATTGTAAATTACTGGTAAATTACAAAAATTAACGGTAAATTACCATAAATTACCGGTGAATTACATAAATTAAATTACCGGTAAGTTACAAAAATTGATGGTAAATTACCGCAAATTGGTGGTAAAATACACAAAATGATGGTAAATTACTGCAAACTATGGTTAAATCATTGTAAATTACTGGTAAATTACAAAAATTAACGGTAAATTACCATAAATTACCGGTGAATTACATAAATTAAACTACCGGTAAGTTACAAAAATTGATGGTAAATTACCACAAATTGCTAGTAACTTACCGCAAATTGGTGGTAAAATACACAAAACGACGGTAAATTACCACAAATTACCAGTAAATTGCCATAAATTACCGGTAAATTACCGTAAATAATGCGAAATTACGGTAATTATTGCAACTTATCGTTATTCATGTCTTGCTGTCCAAGTTACGACTTCATATGTCCTGAATTTAAAAAATCCTAGTTACGGGCCTGTGACCCCTTTTATTCAGAAAAATTTTACTCAGAAGAATAATCCAGGGTTTTTTGTGAAGGAACGCGGGGGGACGCAATGCTCTCAAAGGAAATTTCAAAAATATCGAAAAATTGCTATAAACGCTTGAAAAAAATGAAAGAATTTGAAAATTAAAAAAAAAACACTTTTGATAACCTTTATAAAAACTTTTGGATTTTATTTAATGATCAAAATTATCCAAAATACAGCCAACCGTTGATACCAGCAAAATTCTGAAATTAATATTGATAAGAGTAACGGTTGGCCAGATATTGGAAAAAAACAAATTCTGGAAGGAGCTGGAAATTCAAATTCAAAAATTCGTGAAAAATAGAATAATGAAGTTCAGTAGCTAAAAACTTGGTTTTGAGGTTATTTTTAAACGATGAAAAAATAATTTCACTTGATTTTTTTTTTATCAAAACAGTAGCGAGGGGTGGGGAAGGTACAAAAAATTATGTACTCGTATTGGCAATTTTTGAAAATTAGCGTCCTCCCAAAAAAGAAGTGACAAAAAAAGACCCATCTTTGATGGAATTTCGTAGAAAATAGAATTCCAAAAATGCGTAATTTTAAATTAGAGGATCCGTAGATATTTAAAAAAGAAGATCAAATTAAATTATAAGGAAGTGAATGCATTATACGCTCATTGAAAAAAAAAATATGCATACACAATACACATAAAATCACCCGAATTCCAACAGTGTTACCAATTCACGAAAAATTGCCAGTCATTCTTCAAAAATGAACAAATTTTGCAAAAATATTTCGCGTCTTTGGCGTTTCTTTATTCTTGAATTACCTTTCGACATAATTTCCTAATTTTTCGCTACTTCCACAACGCATTTTTAAAATCTAAACTTTTCCGCAAAAGAGGTAATACCAAAAAAAAAATCGTCGATAAAAAATACGCAAAAAAGATAAAAACATCGAACCTTATTGAACACCCGGTGGTATACGGGTATAAGAGGAAAATAAAAATAGAAAAGTTAAGCAGATTAAAATGAACTTAAAATAACGATAAACGTCCTGTTTAAAATTGAGAAAAAAGGAAAAAGTTTCGCTATAAAATTCTTGTTTACTGATTAATTCCACGTGGATTATTTGTAAGTACGACTGAATCACCAATGAAAAAAGTTTTATCATCTTCCTTTGTTCGCAGTTCGCTTTAGCAAGTTTCCCCTCTTCGGGTGTTCAGCGTTGCGGCGACGTCGTTTAAAAAATACTAAGCTCGGTAGCAAATACTTGTAAAACTTTGTTGAATCTCTTTTTTTACTTTCTTTTTATTCCCCCGCTAAGCGAACGCTTCTAGCCTATAAGAATGAAGAATTACCGTTTCCGTGGTAACCTAAATGAAGGTTATTCTCGTGCCTTTAAAAGTACGAAAGAAAAAGCTGGTAAAAAAATAAATTCCAATGATTTATTCATTTTATTCGCGGATTTTTTAAAACGAACAGGGAGTCTTGTTTAACAGTTTAACTCGAACGTGTCGAGTTTTTCAAATTTTCTCGGAGTATATTTTGCCATGGAAAATGTACGATTTTCGTGCTCGCTACTGCGCCAACCACGGGTCGCCTCAGCAGAAGGAAAATCAATGAAAATATATTTATTACGAATGCTAATCCGTGGCCAAATACGATTATAAATACGTCGCCGTATCGACAGCCCGAGGGGCAACCAGGGGACATTTTTTGTTCGCGACACACGTTGGCCAATTACCGTGACAAAGCGTGAGCCGGGCACACGCACGGAAAGGCAAACTGCAAAACGAAACGATGCCAAACAAATTAAAATATTAGAGCGACGTTAATAGGAAAGTATTTTAAATACAATTTGCTACGTGCCTGGAAACGTAACGAAATAACGCAAAGGTCGCAGGGGCGCGTAAACGAGGGTACAGCATAACTCGCCTTCCGGCTCATTAGCTCCTAGTCACGTGTTCGAACACCGCTTTGCCATCTGTCGGCCAAACAACAAACTAACGGCTCCACTGGGAACTCGTACCCAGTAGCGGCAAATTGAGTGGATATCTTTACACCCTAGCAGGCAACGTTTGATTTATTGTCCCAACCTTGATTTTTCATCCCTGTAGCGCCCGATTCTCTATATATCGTTCCCTTATCATAATTAACTAGTTATCGTCGTAACTAACCATATCAACCCCTAATTCTATCGTAAACTAACCCCCAACCGCCCTTACCTTTTTTCTTTTTACTTCGACGTCTATCCAAACACCCGTATATTGACGAAGGTAACGCCGTCGCTTTTTTTCTTCTTACACTCGCCTTTTCCTTCTCAAACTGCAAACTTCCGCTAAGATCGCAACTCCAATAAAAAATTCTACTCGAAAAATGATTACAAATCGACCGACCGTTTTTCCGCCTTAATTATGACTCATCGACGAAAAGCGTCACTTTCCAATTAACTCTCGACTTTAGAATCCGATCAAGTGTTTTTCATTTTTCCATAAGTATTCATAACGCGTTTCCGTTTCGCCATTTTTCCTCGTTTCGAATTTATTTTTACGCTTATGGCCGCGAATACGATTCTCGTAAAATGGAAATTAACCGAAATGAATAAAAAAAGTTCATTACTTTGATACTCATCGTAAAAAACCATAGACGTGAGTTTACATTCACCAGCTACGATTTACCAGTTCCGAATGTACGTAACTACGTATTTTCGTTTAAACACGTCATAAATACGACCTGTACAATGTAATTGCGTTATTTAACGAGTTCCAATAAAAAATACATCAATTGAATGGTGCGGGAGAGGGGTGGTGGTAAAGGTGAAGTATCCCTAAAAATTTCGCTCGTGAATTTTCAGAATTTCAAGTGTTACTTCGAGCCATTCCTGGCGCAAAGTGTAATTTGTGAATGAGGAATTGAAAATTTTTGAACATATAGTGCTAAGATCTGAGCGAGTTTTTGAGTTTTTTTCTCAAAAACGGTCTTACAATAATACATCAAAATGAGCTAAAATTTCACAAAAACATCAAAAATGACGTTTAAAGTTTTTCCGAGTCGATTTTGAGCATGTTGAGTTTAGATTTCAGTCGACCTCTGGATTTGAGAGAATTTTGAGTCTTTTTCAAAAATAGTCTTGCAATTCATCAAAACGAGTTAAAAAATTTTTTTAGAATTTTAAGCTCAAAATTTGGATGGATTATTGAATTTTACCTCAAAAGTGATCCGTAGATGTATCAAAGTAGGTTAACTTCCACGAGAAAATAAAACATTCAGATGAATTTTTTTTCTGTATTAATTTTGAGCATATACCGACTCGAATTTGAGCTTAAAATTCTCAAAAATTGCTCAAATAAAATTTCATAACGATTTTTGGATTTTTTGAAAAATTTTTAACCCGTTTTGATGTATTACAGAACCATTTTCGAAAAAAAGACTCAAAAACTCACTCAAATCCGAAAGTCGCCTTAAAATCTAAATGTGATATGCTCAAAATCGACTCAAAAAAAGTTTTAACGTTATTTTTGATTTTTTGAGAAATTTTAGCATATATTTTTTCCATTTGGACTATAGACTAAATGATGAAGCTCTGGCATTTTTTTTTCGTGTTTATGCTGCAGAAAAACGAAATTTGAAAAAATACAAAAAAATTGTCAATACAAAAAATGCTTCTTTTTAAATTTCCAACAACTTTTATTTAAAATGTTTTTTTCTCAAATCACCTCAAGTCTCACCGAAACGCCCAAACTGAGTGATTTTTTCGCGATGCTAGCAAATAGGATGAAAAATTGGGGGAAAATGTGAGATCTAAAAAAATTTCTCAATTATTTCACAAAAACTTATTCCAAAAATTTATGCAAAAATATGGTGAATTTATGCAAAAAATGTTCCTCGTTAATTTGGCTACAACTTTTGACTCAAAAAATTTCGTCTCAAGTTACCTCAAGCCGCACAAAAACTCCCCAAAATGAGCATTTTACGTAAACTGTGGTTTGTTATATTTTCATTACAGGCCACGAAATTTTACATTCGATAGATTATGGATTTTCAGAGGGAAAAGGGAGGGGGGGGAGTAAACGATCACTTAAAATTGGGTTTCTTCAAGGTACTTTATGTAGATGCGAAAAATTATTGACCTTTTGAGAAACTTTATCACAAAAACCGCGATGTTATTCCGTTTTTCTTTGATTTTGCACAATTTCTTTGAAATTTCGCTCGTACTAAATATGCCAATCTCGCGTTTTAAATAATAAAAAACCCAAGTACATAATTAATTTCGCAATTGCGACTTTCTCGCGAAACTTTGCGCATTTCCGTATCTAGCCGATCTTTACGTGGTCTCCGGCATTGCATTTTAATTACCAAACCTTTACTGGAATGCGGTTTGTGGCATGCGCAAGTTATTTTTGAAAGCTTACCTTGGCTAGTCCCAAGGGTGCGTTAGTCCTTTGAAGTCGAACTCATAAAACTGTTGACATTTTCGCCAAACGCCCCAAATCTCGGAATGCGGTCTGAAACAAGAAAAAAAAACGTTTAAATTGAACATCGTACACGAGCTAAGGGCTGAGCAATAACCATAACAATAGGATTTAATGTTGATCAATAATGCTAAGTAATTTGTCTATTATCACGTTTTATAAACACCGAAGTACAAATCCGTAGAGAATGTTGTGCAATGAGTTTTTTATACCTTGACGCCGGAATATCATATTCGCGAGTTCATAACCTCCGATACTTGGCTGTTTCGGTTTATCGTTGGGAGTATTTTTTGCGTAAAATAAACAACCCCACTTATTCTTACCCTTTGAAAAGAATAACTACAAGGGTTGGAAGCGTGTTAATTTCGCGTATCATCCTTATTTAAATATCCACATACGACGTCGTATATACTTGACAGACCGGCATATAGAATTTTGATAGCGTAACAGCTTTTAACTGATTTTAAATTAAACTCCGGAGGGTAAACGTGATAAAAAAATGCCACGTGACACCGAAGGCGTGTCTTCAGCATCAGATATGGTAGCGGTATCTAAAGATTATTAATGTATCATTTATATGCGACACGAATCTAAGAAGCATATTTATGGATATTGCGCACACTCTTCTGATCATCGCGTTAATGTAAACGGTAAGCACGTGTATAACGTTGAATATTATGTGTCGCGAATCTCTATCACCGACTACGTACGTCGTGCACCCTTCTTACTTAGAATAATAAAACAACTCCGAAAGCAAAACTGCAATACGAAAAAAAACAACCACCACACTATGACCAATTAATCAACCATCTTCTTTGTACACTTCGGTTCCTATTTGATTTTCAATTTAGATAAAGTTGCAAGTTTTGAAAAACCTTCACGCTGCGAGTAATTTGTATTGTTTTTTGTAATCGTTTTAATAGAATTTAAGTTAGTATCTTTTTCGAATATTTTCATCGTACATGTCGTGTTGACCGGTAATAAAATAAAGAAATTACCTTCGCGTGTTTGCTTCCAGTTAATATAATTTTTTTCGTTATCTGGCCAAGAAAAAATGAATGTTTTAATTACCAGCACATTCTTTTTACTTGTTCGGTCGTACGATGTGTATCGCTAAATGAATTAATTGTCGATTAATATTCCATAACAAGATGTAATTTTTTTTCCACTTATCATTGAAATTACGAAAACTACGAGGAGGTTTTCCACGTAATTCAGAATTTATTAATTGGCTGCGCCGAACGATTCTTTAGATTCGGCGTGATGCATAAATAACTTGTAAATATCCGAAACATAGATTGGCTATACCGCTTCAAAGACAAAAGAATTACGAAGGTAGAAGGGAAAGTATGAAGGTACATCTCGGAGTGACGTGAAACTTGCAATTGGGCGCCGAAGTCGAGTTTCCGTGCATCATCCCCGATCACATGATTTCAGAAGAAAGAAGGGTAACACGGCAAAACTTGAAATTTCAATTGATTTTCAACGAACTTTGCAATTTTACCACTATTTTGTACAAACCCTCGACTTTATTTTTCTGAATTTCACATCAATATACTTCCTAAGATCCCTCTTCAAAGAAGAACGAATCCCGTTAAATCGTCAGCAGGTGACAGCTCTTGCCTGAGAGACTGAGGGTCTACTGACTTCTATGAAATGATTTCTAGGTACCCTCCTTGGCTAATTGACAAACGAGCCATGAAGTAATGAAATTTGAAAATATTTTAATCAATTGGCAATGAAATTCAGAGTTGCTAACACCTGGTGGAGCTGTGACGAAACACTTGAAAACGGGATACCTGAACTTTAACGTGGGGAAATTGCAGTTTTTAAATTTTTACTCGAAAACGAGAGGACTTTGGAACTTTTAACCTCTTATTCTTCGAAGGAAATTAAATTTCCTATTTTTTGATATAATAACAATTACATTTTGTCTTCTCGCTGATTTTCAGATATTTTCAATGTTCTGCAACTTTGCATTCACATTAATTCAACATCAAGCCAGAAACTCTCAATTTCTCGTAAATCTCGAATTTTTAGAATTTTTTCCTCTTTTTAACGATGTATCAATGATACTAAAATGAACGCCTACAGATTAACATAATCATAAAATAATTAATACCGAATATTTTAAAGAAAAATTCATCAACAAATATCGTTAAATTGTTAAAAATGGGAAAAAATTCTACAAACTGGAGATTTACAAAAAATTTGTGTTCTTGATTTAAATTCCAGGCAATTTTAATGCAAAGTTGCAAAACGTTGAAAAAAGCTGAAATCAGCGAGAAGAAATGAGCTTTAAAACCTTAAAAATGGTCAAAACGTAATTGCTTGTATATCAAAAAATAGGAAATTTAATTTTCTTCAAATTAAAAGAGATAAAAAATCTCTAAAACCATCGCGTTTCTGAGTAAAAATTTAAAAACTACAATTTTTTCATGTATTACAATTCATAGTATCTAGTTTTCAACTTCGTTTCAATGCCAATTTCCAATCACTCACCAATCATCATTTCCCAATGAATTTCCAATAACTTTCAATCTGTTTTGAACACGAACTCCCTACATATCGCCAATCAGGCTAAACAGCAGAAGAAAGGAAAATCGAGTAGCGCCACCGCATTGAAAATATAAAGAAATTAGAATAATCGAATTACCCTCGTCACACGAATCAAATTTCAAATCTAAATTTCCATACTTTCAATTCTCCCCATTAATCCCCTCAACTTTTTCCTCCAAGGAAAAAAATCCGCCGCAGCGCATCAATTAAACTAGAAAAAGAAATTCGAAAAGGCACCTCGGTGAAACCCCTTTTAACCAAAAACACCGCCATAATATGAAATAAAAAATCTATTCATGAAGCGCGCAACGAGTGAAAGAGTGAATACGAAGGGCAAAGATTTAATCTTTCTTGCTTTTATACGACGGAATGCGGCGGTACAATATGTGAAGGGTGTTAAACCGAAAGTTGTAGGTGCCATTGTTGTGAATAGTACTTACAATGTTTTGATTCAGCACCCTTCATTTTGATTACAACGAACGCTCCCTATTTCGCATTCACCATACGGCCGCTATAATCCGCGTGTTTATTTATTCCGGTAACAATTCATTTTTCAAATCAAACCATCTAATTTCGATTAACATATTTCGCGAATTTCCTCCCCTCGTCCTTGTTCATTTGCGAAAACCTTGGAAAAATAACAAATAACCTCGGTATAATAAAATATGAAAAAGTTTTTAGCAAATTTCAAACGAAAATGTCGTCAAAAGCTTTCTCGTTATACAGTATTACAGCGTTGAGTAAATTGAAAGAGTTAAAACAAGATAACGAAAGAGATAAATAAGAAATAACTTTTCGCTCTCCTTTAGGAGCGATAAATAAAGGTATGATAAAATTAAAACTGCGCTTAAGCGCTTTTTCCTTTAGATTTCTGTTAAAACTTTTTCACCTTTTTATTAAATTACTTCAAAATTAACGATTTTAAAATTGCTTTTTTATTTTGCGAAATTTATACACATTGCGGCAAACGGCGTTTCTGCGCGTTTTAATGAAATCGTTTATTTTTATTTGGCGTTCAATTCGGAATTATTTTTTTATAACGTACAACGATGTTTAGAAGATTTTTCCTCGGGTTTTCTTTGAAGGCGATTAATGTTTTTTCATTTCATAATAAGATTATTTAGAGAAAAAGTCATGAATTTTGAATACTAAGAAAGCAGGGTGCAATTGCAATGCAACAGCAATAATATTCATTTGTAGTTAATTTCAAAAATATTTCAGAATTGTATAAAACAACCCGACAAATCCCTCACCCAATAATTAATTAGTAAATCGAAACGTGAACTAAAATTGTAACCAACTCACTAAACAAATTGACGAATGAAACAAACAACTACACAATCCAACAACAACACCAAAACAATTCAATATCAACTAATTGACTCACTCACAAACAAACCAGCCAACCTACTAAACAAATGAACGAACATTCATGAAATAACCTTCGATGTTATTAATAAACATTCCATTAAACAAATGACCAACCAAATCAACAAATGAACAATTCAAGCTAAACTAACCAAACAGTCAAATAACCAAACAAACTACCAAGGCTGGTCCCTAATTAAACAACTAAACGAAACAGTACAGAAATTAAACAATGACACTAAATAACTCATAAAAAATAAATGAGTAGCTTAACGAACAAATAATTAATTACCTCAACACAACAAACAAACAACTAAACCAGAAAAGTAATTAAACATTCGACCAACCAATCAAAAGAACATTCAAGCTCAACTAACCAAACAATTAAACACAACTAAACAAATTACCTAAACAAGTCGCCAATTAAACCTGCACACAAACAAAATAGCCTCAAAAAGTAAACAGCGGTACTAAACAACTTATAAGAAATTAAATAAGTAGCCCAATAAACAAATGACTAATTATCTAAACACAACAAACAACACAATAACTAACTAAACCAGCAGAACAATATTAAACAGTCGACTAACCAAACAATCGAATAAATTAAACAGAAATGCAAACAAATCGCAAGCTAATTAAACAAAAAAAAAAAAAACATGTAATCTAAACAAAAAAGGTCACTTGTAAATAACTGGTAAACAAGACTGACTAAACAAATAAACAACTTATTGTTAAATACGCCATAAATAACTCAAAAACATGAGAAACAGATGAACGAAAGCCTAATTAAACAAAAAATGATAAAATTGATCAAAAAATCAAAAAAATTTCGCTCTCTTTTCAACTTGTTTGAAGTTACATGAAAAGTTCCGTCTATGAATTCAAAACATATGTTAGAACATGCTTTTCTACGACCAATTCAACCATCTCCTATCGCCTATTGCTCATCTCACCGCAACTGGTTTAACATCGGATGTATCAAAAGTTGTTCTAGCGGTCGACTGAAGTATACACGATTGATTAACGCGAAACAAACAAAGCAAAAAACACTCGAATACAAAACTTGACTACCTCCGTGATCCCTCAAGCATCACTCAGGCTCGCTGCCCTACACGACGCAGCCACGTCTGCGGAAAAGTGAAAGAATTTTAATTTGCTGCAAGTAAAATAAAAGCGCAAGTCGGATGTTGCGGAGAAAATTAATTGGCTCGGAAAATCAAATAATTTTGTTAATTCTATTACTTTCCATTATAAATGGAAACGTGACCCAAATGAAGAGAGAGGAGTACGTGCGGGGCAAGGAGGGCCGCGTTTTAGATAGAACGAATGGTCTTAGAACGAGAAAAGTTGCGCCGAATGACACACTTGAGACCCATCTCCATAATTACGAAATAAATTGTACCGGTCTCTTTGGAAAACCGAACCACGTTCGTTCCACTACTGCTCATTTTTAGCATTTTGGCTTCCATTTTAGCGTTAAAACTCGCGCTCGAGATTCGTGTTAGAGCGTAGATACTTTTTAAGTGGACTGTATATTATTTTATAATGTATGAATTAAAAAGCTCGTTTCGAATTGATTTTAATTTCGAAGCAATATCTCAACTTTTGGGACTCGATCGATTTTTTACACTCGAGTACACACGTGGGATAAATTTTTCGAGCTTTTTTTGGTAAATTTTCACTTATCGAGGATATTTGAGGCGGAAAATCATCATTACGACAATATAGATTTCAATGAAGCTCGTATTTCTGAGTAAAGGGCAACGAGAGACGTAGATAACACATTTTAAACGAATATTACCCACGTTTTGAACCCATCACCGACGATATGAAGCTGTATATCGATTATTTTCTTCATAAATTATCGCGCCGAGTCGAAAAGTTTTCACAATTTACGCGCCAGTAGTTCGTGACATTAAGTTTGATTCACTCCGACTGATTCGCCATATTGAAAAATAAACCCCTAATTTTGAAAATTCATTCAATACGAGAACGAGCTCGTACAACCCACACGCGCGTCGTACCCGACGATTCATTTCTATTAGTTAGTAATCACGATGTGCCAGTGGAGCGCGTTCTTTCGCACACCCCTTGTCTCCTAAATACTCCTTCTGTTACTCTAAAACTCGTAGAAAGCTTATTATAAAATAAATAACATAAGGGAATTGTCGACATTATCGAAACGACAGCGGATGGAAAACGCTCGTACTCGTATCTACGTGCTGAGCTGACGACGTACAGCTACGTTCCACTTTTCTGAGGTGAATGACGATTAAATGGCGGCAGACTTAAATTACAAATTTTATTTATTTTCTTCCTCCTCTTCCTCGTTCGAAGCGGTACTCGCAGCGGAGAGAATTTTATGAATAAATAATTTACCTTTCGGTTTAAATCGCGTTTCGATAGAATGCTTTTTTATTTTAGTTATTCCATTTACCGCAGACGAAATATCGCCGGGATTCTTTCGAAGGGATGATTTTTTGTAGCGAGGGGTCAGAAGCTTTTGGGTATGGTAGAGTAATTGCCTATTCGGGTATATACAGGGTGTTCTGAGGTAGAAGTAAGGCCTTCAAACCAGAAACTATGCAACATAAACGTAGTCTAGGTATGCAGGTTTGCCTAGGCTCTGAGCCACTGGGGCAGCGATATTTGTTTAACAAATTTCAATAATTATACTTCAATTTGCAATTTTCAATTTTTGGACGACCCCATAATATTTTAACCATGTGAGATGGAGGAATGAGGTTTCCGGTATTGAAAAGGAGGGTGTTCCCACTCCAGAAACACTCGTCAAAATGATCGGCACGACAAGACATTTGCAAAAAAATCACGAATTTATGAAAAAATTCGTTCATGACTAGAGCTGAGATATTTATTTTCTAAAAAACTCTAAAATATTCCCTGAAAATATTTCCCAAAAAACTCAAAATAGGCTATATAAAAATTTATATGGGTATCATTTTACCTGGAATTTTATTCTCTCTTTCATTCGCTTGATATTAAGTAATATTTCAGATTTGTTTGTGAATTTTAATGAAAAAAAAAGGCTCAAAAATTAAAAAATCAATGGTAATCACAATCATTTTTATGGCATGAATGCATAATTCAAAATCAATACTGGATGGCGCGTGATATGGTTTTCTATCTTTTCTATCGAAATTAGGATAGTCGTTGATTTTTATTTTTTTATTCATTTTTTTTTCAGTGCTAAAATTTTACCTGTTTTGTGGATTTTTCTCAAAATATACCCTAAAAATGCTCCAAATATGCTAAAATATGCATTTACACCTAAAATATGCCAAAATATTTGACTCAATCGACCCAAAATTTCATAAAACGTAAAACTATGTTGTATATTCCATACCTTATGCTACAAAAAATATGTTATAAAATATTTTTCTTAACTCGGGGGGGGGGGGGGGAGACCGTCCTGTTCAGTGCAGCAAACCTCGCCACTCTATCTCACATAGTTAAAAAATTATGGTCATCCAAAAATTAAAAATTATCAAAATTTCCATAATTTTGAAAAGTGTTGGGAATTTTAAATTTTATAACTTTTGATCTAATTAAGATAGAAAGATGAGGTTTGTGGCATTGGAAAGAGCAAACTTTTTCCTCCTAAACACATCTATTAAAATGATATGTTATGAGAAGAAATATTTGAATAATTCAATAAAAATGATAAACCTTGAAAAAGCAGTACCATTCATCCGTTAAAAACCATCGAAATTCATTCGAATCCGAATAATTAAATCGTTTCGAACAATCTCTATTACCAACTCTGCAACGAACTCCACATCAATACGAAAATTATTCCGTACGCGGAAATTTTACGAGATTAATTGGAAAACTCGCATCACGTCGAAAGTTCCTCGACAGTGTTTTAATCTCGTGCAACAACGTATGCTAATACTCGTACCTATCTAACTTCTCGATGCACATACACGAGATAATTTACTAATTAAAAAACCTCGACGAGCAGAGGCCCTCGTTACGGTAACTTTTAATTATAAACGTGCGACAATTTTATCATTTTCAGCGGCTGTTTTAGTTTTTTGAAAAATTACGCTGAAATTTCACAAGGCTTTTCAACCATCGTGAAAAAAAATCGCGAAAAATAAAAAACAGATAAAAAACGAGTTAATTTTACATTTCGCGGGATTTTCCAACGCGTATGTAAATATTCCTCTTTTTTCGCCGGTGAAACGTAATTCGAAAGAATTAAAATAAAATCCCTTTTTATTATCAATTTCTATACGTATTCAGAAAGCAAAATTAACGAGTCCCACGATAAAACGCGAATACCACAAAAAAGCCACCGCGTTTATTTTCCGCGTATTATCAACTTAAAAAAGGCGCTTAGTAAATAAATAATTTATGTAATACGAATAGAATATGTAAATACGCGACGCTGGGCTTAGTTTTAATTGGCTGAAATTTTTTTACGATTTTCTTTTTTTCCAAACCAGCGTTCGAATGCACGCAGTAGCAGATGGATATTTGCGGGAAAAAAATACGGGTCACGGTTGACGAATCTATTAAATATCTCGATGAGGTTGTAAATCGAATAACGCGTTGTTTTCTTTTTTTTCGATATACTCGTATAAACGAGATTATTAGTTGTAATAGGACGCGTTATATGGAGTTAAATCTTGAGGCTAATCTCCCTTGTCGCGGTCGGGTATATTCACCCTATAACGTAAATCAGCCCGGCACCGAAAATCTTTATCTTTAATCGTTGCGTCGCTGGCGAAATAGCTTATCGCTTCAATAGTCCTGACTACTGCATTAATTTAACGCGATTCCGGTATTTGCCACCCGGACTGGGGAACATGGTGCGAAATCAAATGGTTTTAGTGTTATTGTCTCCTAAGTCTATGATCCGATGCATAAATTGCTCCTTTTACACGACCAACATACGAAATCGTATAATGGACGTAGATCGCTCGTAAACCAATCACGAAAGCGTTTCCGCGCAGCGTAGCTTTTAATTATACCTAGATTCGAGGTGTAGACTTATTGGCGTATTTAAAATCACATTATTTTCACATTTTTTTTCTTTCTACATTTATGTCATTTGTAAAGTAATTGAGTTATATGGTTACGATAGATTAATGTCGGAACATCGGAAAGAATCTACGATGAAATGGGAATATAATGATGAAACGTATTCGGAATCTGGAAAATTATACTTTTCGTACGCGCAGAGCCGCAGAGACGTGTCCGAGTAAATGAATTCGTCGCCTCGAGTTATTTCCCACATTATGAAGGGTTTAATTGAAACGTTATTAATATGATCTTTGGTAAGCTCCATTAGAAAGTTCCATGTCCGAAGACCGTATGGTTCCCGCGAGAGTGTCCGGTATGTCGTACTAATTTCGTATTTTTGTAGAAAATTTAATTTCGGCGTTGAAAAGCAATTTCAGCGAGGCAACGAGACGGAAAATACGAAATGTTTTATAAAAAGAAAAATTCGAAGACTAAAAATCAAATTATTCTCTTAATCGAAATTTTCATCAACGTCGAACAACTAAATTTTCAAATATTTCAATACAGCTTGAATAATTAACTCCGTGCAATATTTTTTAGATTTTTACAAAGATATATCTCATTTTACACATACAGAGTGTTAATAAATATCTAGAATCCTTCAGATGCATACGTAGGCAGCCAAATTGACACCGCAATGCAATACGTAATTGCAGCTCAATCAAAATGCAGGAGCGACACGTTGCTTTGTATTTTTGATTAGTTCATATCAACAATGGAATTATTTCCAGCGATGATGTTCGACTTTAATGAATCTTGGATTTTTGGAAAAAGGGTCATTAAAAACCCTCGAAATCAGGTTATTAGCTGCTAACAATGATTTTTCGATATATGGCAAATTTTTAAACATTTAGAAATGACAAAATTCAACGCTAATCTGAAAATAATTTCCAAACGTAGGAGTATTTCCAATTCAGATATCAAAAGGATACAGAATTTTTTTTTTTTCTGGTTTTCCAGTTCCAAAGCAGGTGGAGCTAGTTTACTTTTACTATTGAAGTCAAATTTTAATGGTGGGGGGGATTTTATATTACTTCACATATTTGGGTCAAAATTTCTCATCATAAAAAAATCTAATAACTTGTCGAAGAATTTGACTCAAAAAAACGATCCTCCGCAAAATTTCGAAGCAGTGTATTCTAGGGCAAGAGCAAAACTTCAGACTTAATTCATTTGTTTTTTCTTTTTTTTTTCCAGTTGATACTGCATTTTTAACTGTCATCCTTTACTCCCTTTCCTTATTATCTTCTAGTACTCCTCTTAATTTTCGTGGACTTATCGCTTTTTCATGTTGAACTTTGCTCTTAGTTTAGACTTCATACCAACCCCTCTACTCCCGTAAATTATCTCCCTTAACAATTCACATATCTACACGGCCACTAAACCCACAGATATGTAGTTCCAACCAATGAAAATATCACATATGTAATAATCTCCAGACACAAATAAGATATCACGACGCTAATTAACCAATCAAAAACCGGCATGAGGTTAACTGACTATTATTTAGGTCGTAAATAAGCACCAGATAAAACACCGCACCTATGTGGTAAGATCTCAAGTAGGCGGCAAGTCCAAAAGAGCGTATTTAAATACAACGGCAATAAAACGAACATCATGTTTATATTTTCAGATAAAAAGAAATTAGTAACTTTTGCTCAAGAAGCTGCGCGTCAAAACCACTCAAACAACATTTGGATAAAGGGCCAAAAGTATTTGATTTCCCCCTCTTTAACAACCCTTGTAATAACACCACCTCATAAACACCTTTAATCAAAACACTCCGGCACATATTAAAAGATACATAAACATACGTTCGTATAGAACACACAATCGTCACACTCGAGCAAGCATTACCAATTTCAATTGTTATTCTAATCGAACGGCTTCGTATGGAAAAAAGCAACTCTTTACTTTTTAAAATCCATATTCATAACCGAAACAAACCCGAATCATTTGATTATACTTTCAACACGGGGTTATTTAACTCTTGACGAACACGAGTTAACGAAAAATAGAAAAGAGAATCAGTCAAACGCATTATTTAGCTCCCATTGGTGTTTTTCTTGACCTCCCTCGGGTGTGATTTGGTTGTTTTCTTGCGCGCTCGATTCCGTCTCCCTGTTTCTGTATGCTACGTCGCGTATAACGCTCCGATGACCATTATGCTCACATCTGTCCATTTAACGCGAATTTCGAACCGATGTCGCTATGCGTACAATGCTATCTGCATCTGAATTCTATGATAAATACACATTTGCGACGTTACGAATCGCGCACATGTTACATTTGGTATATCAAGATGCACCGTATAACCATAATTGTCATCGTTCAACACCACCCAAATATTCGATGAATTATTTTAAATAGATTTTTCGCGATAAGCTACAAGTGCGTGAAGGGTTGATGTAACGCGGTGTACGATGACGTAGTGATCGTGTATTGAGCGCCGATTGATAAGGTGGTCGGCCTGGTGTTAGGTTTCCGTAATAGGGAATAGTAAGGCGGTGTAAAATTTATGTCATTTTAGGGAGAGTAACCGTTTCAATAGAGCGTAAAATTTAAATTGCGATAAAATCATGAAAAAATATTAAAATATTTATGCTGTGATAGATACCTAAATTTGTTCTACTTTGTGAAATATTTCAAGCCCATTTTATCGCCGTATTTTACGCTAAGTTGTTGAGTAATTCACCTTTGTGATCATTAAAATCGCCAAAGCAGGTTTCAGGTAAAGCAATCGAAGTTATTCAAGGTGATCTGGTTTCTCAATAACGAAAACCACCGAAACGGGTTTCTACTGCAATGTTTCAGGCAACGCGTTCAAGGTTGTTCAAGGAGAGCCGGTTTCTCAACAATAAAAACTGCTGAAACGGATTTTCACTGCTAGTTTTAGGCCACTCGTTCAAGGTTGTTCAAGAAGATCCGGTTTCTCAACAATAAAAACCGCTAAAACGGGTTTTCACTGCTAGTTTCAGGCAACTCGTTCAAGGTTGTTCAAGGAGATCCGGTTTCTCAACAATGAAAACCGCTAAAACGAATTTTCACTGCTAGTTTTAGGCCACTCGTTCAAGGTTGTTCAAGGAGATCCGGTTTCTCAACAATAAAAACCGCTAAAAGGGTTTTCACTGCTAGTTTCAGGCAACTCGTTCAAGGTTGTTCAAGAAGATCCGGTTTCTCAACAATGAAAACCGCTAAAACGAATTTTCACTGCTAGTTTTAGGCCACTCGTTCAAGGTTGTTCAAGGAGATCCGGTTTCTCAACAATAAAAACTGCTGAAACGGATTTTCACTGCTAGTTTTAGGCCACTCGTTCAAGGTTGTTCAAGAAGATCCGGTTTCTCAACAATAAAAACCGCTAAAAGGGTTTTCACTGCTAGTTTCAGGCAACTCGTTCAAGGTTGTTCAAGGAGATCCGGTTTCTCAACAATAAAAACTGCTGAAACGGATTTTCACTGCTAGTTTCAGGCCACTCGTTCAAGGTTGTTCAAGGAGATCCGGTTTCTCAACAATAAAAACCGCTAAAACGGGTTTTCACTGCTAGTTTCAGGCAACTCGTTCAAGGTTGTTCAAGGAGATCCGGTTTCTCAACAATAAAAACCGCTAAAACGAATTTTCACTGCTAGTTTTAGGCCACTCGTTCAAGGTTGTTCAAGGAGATCCGGTTTCTCAACAATAAAAACCGCTAAAACGAATTTTCACTGCTAGTTTCAGGCAACGCGTTCAAGGTTGTTCAAGGAGATCCGGTTTCTCAACAATAAAAACCGCTGAAACGGATTTTCACGGCTAGTTTCAGGCAACTCGTTCAAGGTTGTTAAAGGAGATCCGGTTTCTCAACAATAAAAACCGCTAAAACGGGTTTTCACTGCTAGTTTCAGGCAACGCGTTCAAGGTTGTTCAAGGAGATCCGGTTTCTCAACAATAAAAAC
>QBDW01001795.1:0-42814 GCA_003261595.1 Maconellicoccus hirsutus
AAATCTGAGCCAGCAAATCACTAGAAACTCGAATATCTGAAATTAAAAGTAAATTAACATGTGTCAATTCTAATCGAAATTCAGTATCATGAATGAAACCAACCATTCGATTCACATTGTTTCGATAACTTGGTAAGGATTTCTTTGACATCGGATTTTGTTTGAACTGCTATTTTCAAACTTTTCAGTAATTCTTCAATGTTCGTATGCTCTGAAATAAACGACAGATGTAAAAGTTAACGAATTAAAGCACGTTTGAAAAATGCAAAATTATACGAACCTGCCATCTTGACGGATATAAATATAACATATATGAATAATCTGAATCACTATTTTCTGCTTTTCAGGATGACATTAACTACACTAGATACCCTTACATGAAATTACTATTTTAAAAATTCATAATTCATTTCCCATTTGCAAAAAAATATTCAAAACAACCTTTGAGAGAATTGATGAAATCACGTGATGTAAATAAACGAATTTCATCAAAACACGAAAATTATTTTTCAGATTTTTCATCTGTGATTTTATCTGTGCTCCAAAATGGCGACGGAGCTTAAATTTTCATGTTCATGATTTTAAATCCGACATTTTTTCCGGCGTTTTGTGTTTTTTTGATAAGATTTTTTTTCAATGGTGATAAAAAATCAGCGTAAGAAAATATGAATTAAAAATTAATTTTTTCAAAAATTAAGGTGTGTAGTGATAGTGATTTTCAGAGTTTTCGAAAATTGTTCGCAATGCGACAGGCACCATGAAAATGGCTGAATGTCTTTTCATCAACCAAATCAAAATCGAAGGGAATTTGCAACAGGTTGGTTAATCAACTTCTTAATCATCTATCGCATTCATTTAATATGTTTTTTACCTGTTTATCGATAACAAGTATTATTGTTATAATCGCCTTAATCCACCGCGCGCTGTTATGTCAAATTTCACCTTGTCAATTCAAATTTTGAAATTTGTTTCTATTTTATTTCGAGTGCAATTTTTTCATCATGTTTTGAAAAAAAAAAGTTCTCAGTAATAAGTTGTAAATTTTTAGCAAAATTGATAGATATAAATTTTGTAGTGTTACCAACTTTTAATGTCAAAAGTTAAATGAAGTCGAGACAAAAAAAAATTCTTGAATTCCCAGAAATCTCATCAAAATTCAAAGTCCAAACCCAGAAAATTGTAAATGATTCATGATTAAAAAAATTTTTACGTGATCTTGCGAAATAAAAATTCAATGTAAGTTTGACTTTTATCTAAAAATTGTTTAAATTTCAACAACTTGAATATTTTTTTCAATATTAATTTTCACCCAAGTACTTGAAAATTCACCAAGAAATTATTCCTGATGATTTACTTTCTTGCTACTTGCTACATATGTGGACGCTTTCGATTTCATAACATAATATAACATACTTATGATTGATATAATTAAATTTGAGAGTAATTTCCTAATTTCCATATTGATATTTATATCCTGTAAATTTTTATGTCTTGTGTGAAATTCACTTGAGAACCAATTGAGAAAACGCGTTAAAACATTGCTCCAACATGTTAAAAAAATCTGCTATCAAAACAACTAAAAATACTCCATTGCCATAAAACGATCATAAATCAGTGGAAAATTACATCTGTATCGAAGAAATGAATTATTTTCCCATTGATATCGATTTTTATAAAGGAACATTGATAAATAGCAATAAATATCGGATACCGAGATATCGGGCGATTTTGAGAATTCTCATATTGATCTAAAATTCAAAATGATGAACCCATTAAACGTTATAAAAATCAATAAAAACGCGTCGCACGTTATTTGTGTTTTATTTGGCTGGTTTGCGTTTCGAGAGTGTCGATATTGTAACGTACTGTACGAGTATTGATTTCTCTTAAAATGGTCGATATTTGCGACATTAGGCGCGAGTGAATTTTATCGAGGAAAAATTCGCATAAATCTTCATAATGGGTGCATTTCTATCGCCTATTGGTTGTAATCGAATCGAAAATACGAATAGTAATTAACTAATATCATTTAGACGAGTGTTGATTACGAGGGGATTTTTTTACGCAGTTTTCAACATCAATGACCTTTATTGTTTTCTGATACGTGAATCCTAAATTTATTTTCACGCGAAAAATTACACCATGTTATCTTCGTCGAGTACGAAGAAATCAATTTATCAATTGATTTCTCTTCTGTTTTGAAACCACAGTGAGAATGAACGACGTTGGTTAAAGGCGTATGCGAATTATCGATTAATTGTTTAAGGCGATAAGCGAAACGAATTTGAAATGTAGTTCCATGGATTACCGTAAAGGTTTTTTCTTTTTTATGCAACTTGAAACCTTTTCCATGATTTTTCGAATTTTCTTAATTAAAAATGTCGATGATTTCCGATAAATGTATTTTCTTCAGTGATTTCGCGATATTGTTGTTTTACGCAAAAATCAACATTTTTTTCGCCTTAGGTTATAATAAAACATATCGAATTATCGAGATAATCACTTATTTAATTTCGGAACGTATTAATTTGCGTAGTCAGCATTTTTTTCTGATTATCCAAGCCTTCTGAAGTCTAATGTACAATACGAACGATGATTAGTTTCATATTTGATTTTGTTTCGTTGAATCTGCATTATCAGTATTACCTACTTTGAAAATGAAAAATATTGAAATTTTTCATGAACACGAATTTCATGATTTAAAATTTTCACATTTCATGTTAGGTTTTGCGTTTTCGTTCTTTATTCGTTTAAAATTCACAAATACGTAACGAATATGTCTAAAAATAAAGATGAGCTGAATTTTCACGTTTGAAATTTAATCGATTTTCGTAATCGATCTCTTAGTTTTTTTTTATCAAAAAAATTACATATTTATGAGGAATTCTTACGTTCTAATTTGAGTATTCACAATTATTCATTTTAAATTATTTTATTTGTTTTAAAAAGTGCAAAGATTAATGTTATTACTGAACTTCTGATGTTGAAAGTTTAGGCTTGAAGAAAAGTTACCGAATGATTTCGTAACGAGCCGAAGCTTAAAAATAAAAAATACGTATTACGCACTAACGATTTTTTTCGTGAAATCATTTTTTTAATTCGAATCGCCAAACTTTCATAATATTTTTTCACCGCAGACAATAATATCGCGAGTAAATTTTCTGAATTTGCGGTAAGTTCGCGTTAGATTTACATAAATTAAAAAAATAAGCTTAAAGCTCGCGTATTTTCGTAATTTAAGGTATTATCGTATGTAAGATCACGAAGAAATATGAGAAGACAATGATTCAAGCACTTAACCGGCGTATCGACGATCAATAGAGTATTTGATCTAAAAATAAAAATGGCGTCGTGAATCATCACGACTCGAGCGTTTTATCGAAAGAGAAGTTTTTACATGGGTTCGATAAAAGTACGATCTTAATTGAGAAGGAAAAATCAAGGTGATAAAACATTATCTGTATGTCGATTATGATTATTGCTCATTTCTTTTTCGCTTGATCGCGAAATATCGTTTGAATCTGTCATTGTGAAAAGGAAAGAGATTTAGAATAAGGGGACAAGGAGGAGGTGCTTGGAGCGTTCGCAAAAGTATTTCAGTATCAGAACTGATCGATAAGCGGGCGCGTTTATCATATTACACTCGCGAGTATTGGATCAATGTTCTCTGTTCGTGGATGGCTTTAGCCGTTTCTTCGTGCAACGATTTTCTTCCTCTTTTACATAACATCAATTGGATTTTTTTTTCGTAAATTTCTCGTGTCTTCGATCGCGTAATTTTTTTCGTCGCGTTTTTCTCACATTTGTGGCGACGAGTACCGCATGTCATAAAATCATCGAGTCGAATACAACAGGTAAATTTTATAAATTGTAATTATCTTATCGTAATTTCCTGTTTATCTTACCATATGTGCGCTTTGTTTCCACGAAATTATTTCAAAAATGTTCGAAAAATGTTACAATGTGAACGATGAAATCGACGAAATTTTCCAGCCGGTATGCGATCTGGAATGGAATCGTGGAAAATTTCTAGCGTGGTTTTGTTTTCCTAGCTAGAAATTTTTTCATTTTCGTGTATCGCGGCGTTTTCGTATCGGAAATGATTAGTTTTAAGCAAATGGAAAATCGTGAGTTTTCGTTTTTTTTTTTACTAATTTTTTTACTCTCGTTAAGTTCGATTTGTTTGTGAATTTTTTTCTCGATCTGTGTAAAGTTCAATGGCTCTTGTTTACTTGAAATTCTTCGTATTTATTGTGGTCCTGTATATTTTATATATTATCTTTTTCTCGTTAATCTCGATCTTTTGAAGTATTAATAAGATTCAAAGGTCGTTGCCATTAGCCATAAATTTTTAATACTGAACTGGAATAGATGTCGAGATTAATAGGACGTATTTCGAGGTATTTTTATTATCAAAAAATAACACACCGAATGAAAAGAATTATAAAGAATTAGGAAATAGATAAATGAAAAGATGGTAAATAAAAAAAAATGAAAATGAATTAGGTATTTGTGATTTAAAACGGTGAAATTAAAAAATAAAAAAAATAATATCAATTTATTTTTGCGATATTTTTTTTATTCTATTCATATTTCAGAGAAATTAAAAACAATTAAATTACATATTTATTTTTTTTTATTAAACTATAAAAAATACCTTCTTTAATTATTATCAAAAAATAATTTATTTTACGCATTCAAAAAAAATTCGAATTTCCCTCAACATAAAAATCAAATTATCCTCAGCTATTCGAATATCATAAAAAATACCTCTATAAATCCCCAAAGCGCTGAGTGTAAAAAAAAACTACCCAAAAATTCGATTAATTCATTATAGTAAACACGACGACGGTGTACGAAACGGCGAGAAAAATCGTTAATCTCGTTTCGTTTAATTCGCATAAAAATTTCCTCTCGTTTGTAATCTACGACATGAAAATAAGAAGAAAAGTCAATACAGTAGGAGGAGATAGAACGATACCATCATGAATTGATCCAAAGGGTGAGAAACGGATAAGGAAGGAGAATGCACGTGCACGATGGGAAATAAAGCTCGGGAAAAATTACCAAATCGTACCGCATATGAAAATTTTTGCGCGTAAAATTTCGCGTGCAAGATGATTTAGGAATTGTTTTCGTTTATGAAGCACGGCGCAAGCTCGTACAATTACCTTAGAATTAAATACTCTGGCGTGGCATCGGACGCGCGATCGTTCATTGAGAAAAGTCAACACGAAGGTGCGTAATATTGTCAATGGCCATCGAGATGAACGTACCGAGGTATTACTACCGTTTAAGCGTAATTACGCCTTTACGAGGTTTTTTTTTCGTATAAAGTCACGCTTCGTCTCGTACTCAAGAGGCAAGTGTTGTTACAATGCAGATCATGTAGTCGGAAATTATCGAAATAGAAGTGTAAAGTCCAAACTTGAGTGTAAATACGAAATACGGGAACACAAATATCAAACCCTCTTATAAAATGCAGGAAACCCTACGCGGAGCGTCGACAAAAAATCAATTTTCCCAACTATTGATTTTTTATTTCGGCGTTGCTTTGAAAAAAAAATGAATCGATATGTTCGAGCATATATAATGTAATTTCCAGTTAAAATTCAACCCCGAATATGTATTTAACTGAACGCCAAAAATACTATTTTTAATTATCAAAAATCCACGCTCGAGTAAAAAATTACCTCGTACTTAATTTCCGAAAAGTTTTCCGCGTGGGAAAAAAATCATTCCATGGTGAAATATTTCACGTAACTCTTGGACGATTTATCTCGGTCGAAGTATGCGAATTTCAAGACGATTTCCAATATACGAGCTTTATTGATTGTTCGATAAAAAGTACAAAACGTTTCTCACGTAGGCGAAGACCCTATTAGTTGCACGTAACGATATTATTGATTTGTTCGCGATCCATATTCTCTCGCTCTCTCGAAAAACCATACTGGCGACCCGGACTCGTATTCCCCCTGATTTTATCGACGTTTTACACGCAGTTCAAGCGGCGAAAATTCCACTCCTTTTTTCACCTTGTGGAAAATTACGATTATTCCGAATCGGGTAATTTATCGAGCAATTTCTTCATCGTTGATGCGAGGGTTTTTCACATCGTGTTTTCCCTCAAAACCATTGAAATTAGATTGAAATTCTGGTACCGAATGATTACATATGCGAGTAGTGGAATGTATATGGCAGCAGGGGAGAGGGGAGTTCATACCTATAATGTGAGATCATTTTTCATAAAAAGTTTACTTGGCAAAGACGTGGAAATTTGTTTTTGTATCGACGAAAAAAGAAATATAGGAAAACAAAACGAACGGTTTTAAGAGAAAATAATAAACAGACGTTATAATGCATTTTTAAAATTTTGTAAAAAAAAACCAACAAATGGGTAGATTTATATTTCAATTTTTTTCAACAATTTCAAAACATTATATCGAAAAAAAGTAAACGAATTTCAACAAAATTTCTCGTTTTATTCGTTTTAATCACTTTGTTATTCTTTCAGAAGTTTTCGCTTTTTTTTTCTTATTTCTTGAGCTAAATTTTTTTATATTCAGTTTCATGTTGAAAAATTGACCAGAAATAAAATAGTAATTTTTAAAAACTTTCTCAAGCATTTAAAACAGTTTCAACTACAGTGGGCATCGCTTAATAGAATCGAAATTGGTTGGAACGGAACGCTTGTATCTTTTCATGTACAAATATTATCGCTTATTGTAATAAATGTGGAGTGTTTGATCGGTTAATAGAAAAGAATATTCTTATATTACATATCAAAAAGTACAATACTATGGAGAAAATTTCGACTTGCATAATAAATATAGGGTATTCATTAGTAAAATGTTGAATCAGAACAAGAAAAAAACAACAATTTTCAGATTTTTTTTAAAAAGTTGATTAAATAACACATGACGACGTGTTCAATTTGAAAAAAGTACCTATTTGTGCATATCTGTATATATACGTAAAGTATCTATAAATTCGAGTTGTAAATTTTTAAATAAATTTTTCTGTTTTTCCATGCTCGCTTATTAGAACAGACCGCTTAATAGAATTGAATTCCGTTGGTCTCGATGCGATTCTACTAAGCGGTGCCCACCGTAATAAGTACTTAATTTCAATAAAAAAAAATTTACCAAGTACAACAAAAGTGATAAAAATTGAAATTTTTTGCCCTACAGAAGTTTTCTTTTTTTTTGGTCAAATTAAAATTTTTCTAATTTGGTGATTTTTCATTCAAAACATGCGAACAGATAATGAAATTTTACAGAAGAGCAGATGACAAATTTGTAACGAAATTTTGCCATTTGTGGAAAATTGGTTCCTGAAAGTGAATATGAAGTTCAGAAGATACATTGAATTATATTCTTCAAGAATCCTTACTCCTTAGTGAAGAAATTCATCAAATAAAGTAATTCAAAAATGCATGATCACGATTTTTTGGCATTTTTTCACGTTTACGGATATTTTTGATGTCGCAGATTTCAATTTTAGGATTATTTTTTCACCAAAGCTCCCCTCCGCCCTTTTCAAAAAAATAGAGAATTTTACATTATATTGCCTAAAATGAGTATTCAAAAATTTGCAAAGGTGTAGATTCCAAATTACATAAATACGTAATTAAGTGTATCATAGTTTTCTGATAAGATTCCCTTACACCCTCCCTCCCTTCTCCTCCACCTCTCACAAAAACTTCCAAAAACCGACCACTTCCCTTTATTACGATATTTCAGCCTCCAAAATTGTGCACTTTCGATGGTTGCATTAAAAAAACGAATGATTCTCCGTATTTTCATCCCAAAGTACTATAAAATCTCGATTTAAAAAAAAAAATACTGTTGTTGAATTTCAACCATTTATTTGTTTTTTAGTACAAAATTATAGAAAATGTTATGGGCGGAATGTTATAACACCCCAGGTTCATTTTGTAATTCAAAATTGACAATAGCAACGTTTATTTAGGGTGCGAAGACCTTGTTACTTGGAAAATATTTCTTTTAAAAAACCAACCAAACAAAACAACCCGTTATGAAAAAGAAAGGAGAAAGTTTTTTTTTTGAAAAACAGGTTCAAAAAACATAATAAAACGGTATTTTCTAAAGGGTAAGGATTTGATACGGATTCTTATGTTCGTATCTAATCTACCTATTTCCTTTTTCTACGTGTTTCACGTAATTTTGTTATTTATTGAATTCGCTGGTTGAAACTTGAAATGATCAGCAGGTGTAAGTCGATTTAATTGGCTCGTGCTTCGTCCATAATGCACATTCCACATTCCTTAATTTTTCCATGTAAAATAATTAGGGCAATTTGCTCATCTTAAGACTTTTTAATTCCAACAAACCATCTTGTCTGTTGAAAAATTATTTCCTTTTTTTGTATTTTATTGACTCGGCATGATCGAGGATATGTTATAATATACGTACGTAAGTTGAAAAATTGTATTGCCTCGAACCTTGGTGAAAATGTATTTATTTTTGAGTTTTTGGGAAATGCAATAAATTTTTAAAACTTTCTGTAAAATTTCTCTGTATCAGTATTTAGCATCATAAAAATAGTATTAAGGAAAGTTGTGGCGCGGGGGGGGGGGGTGATTTTATGGTACTTTGATCAACGTGACGAGGAAATTGTTGAAAAAAAAATTATTTGAAATCGAAGGAGTCGAATTTTTTGTATTGTTTTTTTCGTATCCCTTGAAATGTTCAAGATTCTGCAAGAATCCTAGTTTTGAAGGTTTGCCATAGAGAAATGAAAAATCGAGGAAATCTTTATACGACGTTTTCGGTAAAACTTGTAATATTGGAGGTGATATTTTTTTTTTCAAATTTTCTTGGATCTTATATTTAATGATTTCAGGGTTCGGATTTTTCAAGAACTCATGTACTTTGTACAAGTTTTGTACAATACATTTCACGTCGTTTACATTCTGCGTATTGAAATTTTTTTCCATCGAATTGGCACCAGCGGAACTCTTAAGATGAAAATTAAACGAAGTTCAATCGACGCGATCATTAAAGGAATAAGGAAAAGAACACGTTATTACATCCAATAAAAATATTCACGCTATAACAAAAGGGTCCGGGAGGCCTAAGTAGCATTAAAATATTTCCATGCGAGTCCCATTAATTAATACCATTTCGCGAAAGGGTCACGTGGTATTAATTTATTTCAATTAAAAGCCCTCATAGGTGGTTGATTGCTAGCATTTTTTAAGGCGAATACGCGACTGCGAACGTTCGCCTTATAGAACATCAATTTAAAACACTGATTATACGAGCCGGAATATTGTTCCATCGCGTAATGTGGGTTCATTGTGAAATCTAAAAATAAACGTCGTCTTCTGCATATGTAACTCGAGGGATTGTTGATCCATGGATCGCCGTGTATCAGTTTTTCGGTGAGTTTCGTCCGATCGCGACGTGTCGTGTAGCATCATGAAATTTGTAAGTTGTTCTCTTTATTTTTTGGTGATTTTATCCTTTTTTAAATATTTGTACTAGTATACGATACGGAGAACCGGTTCTTGAAGTATTTATATGTTTCGTGTTTGGTTTTTTTTTTTCATATATTACGTGAAATTAATTAAGGAATTTTTCCATCTTGATTCAATAAGTTATCGAGTAAATGTAAAATGTATCAAATTTAATGATTCGCTTTTGAAACCTTATTCAAAAGCGCGTGGTAGTTGTCGTATCGCGAATCTTAATTGGTATTTATTTCATAGAACGGAAATACTATATCGCAATGACTATCGTGTTTACAAACAGCTGGATTCACCCGGTGTTCCAGTTATTATTAACGAGGGATTTTACGATTCCCTTCTATCGGTATCTGTAGATTTTTCGGAGGCGACTACGTTTGAATCTCTCGCTACGTGTCCGTGTCGTCGTACAGCTTGTTTCGACGCTCGCGATGACATACGTATCAACATCTGGTTTATTTCATTTGATTTACTACATATCGACGAGTCGTTCGACATTAATGTCTACAAAGCTTATCTATTCGTGTACATATGTGAAAAAAAAATTGAAATACGCCGCGAACACGAAAGATTTGCGCGCGCAATAATAAAATTTCAATTTTCACTAGTCGAGCTGAAGAAATACGAACCCGTGTTCTCAAGGCTCTCCCCGACGTAGACAGTGATCAAGCTGAATTTAATTAGTGGAATGAGTGACTAATAACGAGTTCAACCAAGTTCATTTGTTTATTACTTTGACTGGTTCTTTTTTCTATCCAAAATGCGTACATTGTGTAAAATAAAGCAACGGAAGCTGAAAAAAAAATGGAAAATTGGAAATTATCGAGAACTTGGAGTGTATTATGGCGGAGCTGAGTGGTTACGAGGTTAAGGTATTCACTCTCATGTCACTTAAACCTCGTAATTGATTTAATGAGTGATGAGATTCGCTGATCGATACTCGATCCGAGGCAAAAGAAATCATCTGAATCGATTACTGATTCTTTGCATCCTCAAGTTCAGCCATGTGATTATAACGCGTGTGAGGGAAGATTTTATTTTCAAATCGTTGCGTAAAATTCATTTTTTAATCCATTTTTACGGTTGCAGTGACGTATTACTCGTAATTACCGTAAATTATCGTTGAATTTTATCTCGTAATTACGATATTTACCGTCATTTATGCTTTAAATAGCAGCTTGTTTTTTAATTTTTTGATGATGTGAAAAATAATTTAACCATAGTAATTCTTGCTTGATTTGGCGTCTATAGAATCTAACAGGTTTTGAATTTTATCGTTTTTTTCAAAAATCGTTGGAAGTTCTGGAAGTTCAATTCTTTTCTTTCCTTGTGATCTTTATTGTTTGCTCTTTACCTTCATCACTTGTTGTGAGGAAGCATGAATTATTTTATCAGTTGTGAATTTGTTCTTTGTTCTTTGTAATTTACAAAATGGCGTCTCCTTTTTTTCTTGAGCTCACGTGGTCGCTGATAAGACATCTTCAGCTCTTTGCTCATCAAGTAGGTTTCTACTTTAATTGAAGAAATCATTTGAATGCATTTCAATTCTTTGGAAAAATCAAAACCCAAAATAAAAATGTACGCATCACGTCTAAATCTTTTATAACACTTAAATCATATAATCGCCGTGCATTGCTCCATTAACTGAGAAGATGGTTATCATACTAAGTAATTTATTTATCAAGTGGTGATTTATTAGCCCAAAAAAAACTCTGACCTCAGAGTACGTACTTGCGTTGTTGATACGTTAATTTTAATAGTCGATAGTTGATATGTTGGTTCGAAAAATTGAATTTTCTTTGATTCATATAACAAGTACATGATAACCGCGACGCCTTCGTAATCTAAACGATTTCGGTATTGATTATTAATTAATCTAAATTCGCTTATCTGTTTAAATTTCACTTTTCCTATGGTGTAAATTTTTTTCTTGAAATTTTTAATCGACGATTGAGGTAGATCCTATTTATAAATGTTAACGAATATTTGTACAAGTATTTACGTCGAATGAGATCACGTAATTGATTTTTTTCTCTTTGTTTGTGTTACAGCCAATGGCGGAAAATTATCAGCTGAAGTGGCATAGCCACGGAGCGTATTTGCATACGTCTATAGCGACGTTACAGAGATCTCAGTGCTTTACGGATGTTACGCTTTGTACTTTGGAAGGTAAATGCATGATGGCCCATCGATTTGTCTTATCAGCGTGTAGTTCGTATTTCGACAAATTGCTTCAACAAGCGTATTCCGTATCACACATGGTGCCATTATTTATAGTCTTACCTCCCGAAGTGAACCATCAAACGTTATCGGTTCTTCTGCAGTATATGTATAGCGGCGAAGCAACGGTAGCTAATTCGTTGCTGAATAATGTACTGAAAGCCGGTGAAATACTTAAAGTTAGAGGACTTTATCAAGAAGCCGACATTACCAATGCCAGCTTAAACGATCCCAAATACGTAAGCTCGGTGAAATATGTTAATTCAAAGGTAACCGGAATACTGACCCCGCAAAATGCCAAAGATAGCACGAAAAGTATTGTCAGAAAAGATAATACTAAAGAGAATGTTAAAGTTATTCGTGCCAAAGGATCCCAAAAAGCTAGTATAACGAATATAACGAACGGTGCGAAATTAGGCTCCGATGTTACGTGTAAGGAAAAGTCTGACGATTCTGTTAAAAATGAACCTCTCGATGAAGAAGTTTTGTCGAAAGTTATACAGGAAGGACCCGAAACGCAAATCGTTATCAAAGAAGAACCTCTCGAATGGGATGATAACAGTGATGTGGAAACTCATATGACTATCCAACCGGTAAAGTTTTGCCACTTGTAAATTTTAGCCTAATTAGTAACTGTGGATTCATTAAATCGTTCTTGTCTAATTATAGGAAGTGTCTTATGCTTCTACTGATGAACAAGACGATACCGAAAATCATTTCTATGCTCCTCTAACTTGCGATCTATGTCAAGAAACTTTCACAACCCCAGCGCTATGGGTTAGACATACCCAGACTCATGAATTAACTGGTGAAATGCCTGCTATGAAGAGGAAACGAAGCGGAGTAAGTTTTATGATCAATTCAATTTTTATAATAAAAATATCTAAACAAAACTAATAAGTGGTGTACTTACTTTAACTATACTAACATTATATTCATCTTCCAGGACGGTGATAATGATAAATCAGACTCAGGATCTGAATATCTTCCTAATCTAAGATGTGAACTATGCCAAGAAGTTTATACATCACCTGCCGAATGGGTCAGACATATACAAAATACTCATACAGATGAGCAGCTCGCTTTATCAAACAATTACACCTATAATGACGAAACTGAAACATCTTATGTACCAACAAGTCGCAAAAAATTAGTCAACGGACGACAACAATGTCCACTTTGTAGTAAAACGTTCCCATCCCATGCTTCGATGATGATTCATACGCGAACTCACACCGGTGAAAAGCCTTATCTTTGTAACGTATGCGAAAAAGGATTCAACGTAAAAAGTAACTTATTAAGGCATATGAGAACCTTACACGACGCTGTTATTAGTCCAGCAATGGTGAAAACCTAAATTATCGTGGAGATACTTCGGGATTTCGTTATTAATACTCATGTTGTATATCAGGATATGCAGTTATTTGCTCAAGGTATTAAAGAACTGTTGTGAAGCGATAAATTTCAGCTCAATTTTGATCTCAGAACAACAGGAATTTTAATTTTCAAACTACAATGATTTTGGTGTTTCTTACTCAAGGGATGTTCATTTGTATAAATGTAGTCAGAACTTGTGTTTCAAGTTGAGATGGTTGTTGATAGATGACCTGATAATGATAATTTTTTACTTTATCTTGCTAGTTTTTCGTTACCGGCATTATAGACGAATATTGCCTTTTTTTTTCCTTTTTCGAATTATATTTAAAATTAGACATGTATTATAAGCTTTTATATGTATCATGGTAGCGTTTCATTGTGAATTGTAATTATCATTGCGTTCAGTTCATAATTAAACAAGTATTTATTATAATGCATTTTCATTTCATTATAAAAATTGGCCAGTTCGAAAGGTTATCGTCGATCAGATAATGCTTCAAATATGCGAAATTCCTAATGAAAAGAATTTGAAAAGAAAAAGAAATAAATAATCAGTTTTATTGTGATAAACACGCTTAGCACTCGATGCGCTTAAAAATTAAAATTAAAATTTCATTCAAATTAAAAAAACGAGACGATAATGACCGATATAAAAAAAAGGATTGTAGTCAATCTTAAGATATTTTCAATGGAATTCAAAATACACAACAGAATAATCAATGATGAAAAATGTACATTTATAAATAATTCAACTTTCATCTTCCTCGATTTTCGGAGCTAAGTAATAACGAATGTAACCGACATCTCCAATTTTATATTCAACGACTAAAGGAACATCTGCCGACATGCATAACTGAACTTGTGGGGATAAAGGTGTTGCTTTTGTGAAAGAATTGAGGTAGCGGCAAGCGAAATTTAATGAGACTGGTTCTTGCATATCGATGATTATAGCTTCTTCTTCCTTATCCACGTTGTATGTTTGAGCTAGTTTTGTATTAACTGCAAAACAAAGACAGATTATTAGGGAACGTTACAAAAGCACTATTAAATTAATCTAGATCATACCTGTTCCAGCATCTCCAGCAGTAGAGAATTTCACACCTTCTTTGGTGCAAGATATAGTCATCGATTCGCCGAATTGACTCATATTTCTACAAATTCCAGCGAATTCCGCTGACGGAATTTTGATTACACACGAATAATCAGTTTCCTATGAAATGAATAAAAGATTATTGAAATAACGAAACTATATACATATGTATTTCCAAGGTATACTGATCATAAGAATATTACTAACAGGAATTCCCAATTGCTCTTGATCTAAATTCATCAACTTCATATCATAATCTGTAACTTTTTCCTGGTTCGGTGACTCAAAGACTAAAGTAATAGTATCCGCACTGTCGTGAGCTTTCATTGTCATAACATCATCGTTCGCAGCGCATTTCATTATTTTGGACATGCTGAAAATCAAGACAATGATGTTACTGTCAACCAAAGCAGGTGACAGAAAATTATCAAGTTTAAATATTTACGTGGCCAGATTGATTCCCATGGATAAGTTCCTGTCGCATCTAAACTTATCGAAGCCATCGCTCCTCAGATTAAGAGATACTAAACTGACGTGAGAATTGTCCATAGCTTGTAATTGAATACCGGAGGCTGAACACTCGAATGTAGCTTCATTCAGCAAATCCTTAATAGCTTCCAAGACCTTTTTCAAGATAGAACTTTGAACTAATCTGGCTTCAAACATTTTGATCGGTGGGTTGCTTGGACGTTTATGACGAATAAAACACGAACGATAATTAAAATAATTTAATTCACTAGAAAAACTGAACTTTACAGGAAGTTGAGAACACAATAAGCATGCAGCACGAGTATTATATTAAAATCTTCTTATGGCGGGAAGTATACTTACAAAAAGGTGCGAAAACTTTTAGTTTTTCTTTTGAAACACACAAAAGTGTTATTTGTGGACTTTGCTAACACGAATATGCATTTCGGCCAATTTGGTTTTCGAATATAACTCGTTTTTTAAAATAAACATTGAAGATGATGATTTTTAAGAAATTTCTGAATTTTGTTGGTAACTATTTAATTTTAAAAAAAATTGAAACATATAATTTTAGTTTTAAAGAATTTTTATATACATTTTTGTTTTGTTTTTGAAGAAAAACGTAAACTAAAAAACACTCCCAAAATATGGTGACTTCCTCTCACACGTAATGCTTCATTCAGTAGATTCAGAAAGTACAATTTTGAATCTCTAAATTTTATTTTTTTTAACTTTTAATGACTAGTGCCAATAATTTGTTAATTTTATAACAATTTAATTATTTATATATTTCAAAATTAATATTTAAAAGACAAATTTTTCTCTTTTTTTTGTAAAAAATTATTTCTAACTCATTTCAAATTCCTTTTTCAATCATTACAATGGTGTAACGCAAAGTCAATTACTTTTTTTTGTAATACCGGTAGCTGATAAGAAATTTATGATAAGCTTTGAATACTTCGATAAATTTTTAATACAGATGACAATTGCTCTTGATATATAACTTAAAGATAAATAACTGGGATAGTAACTGTTTCAAACTTTCATAAGTTATGGTATTAACGAATCGTGTAATGTACGTGAAATCTTTCTTCGAGTGTTGGAGAACGTCGGGTCATCAGGTCGTTCACCGCTATAAGGTTAGACATCCACTGCGCATCCTTCCCATTAATTGATGCTAAAGCCTTGCAGGCATATATACTCGAAATACCGTAAGAGTGAAAATCACGTCATGACATGACGTAATAGTGCTCAACGTTCTCAAGAATTTTATAACAAGTTGTACTTATGCAGAAATAATGCTTTTATCAAGTTCTTCAACTATAGTGTAGATGTTTCCAACTACCCTGAAATGGATCGGAAAAACTTGGCCGCAGCTGGTTCAAGGCCAACCACTACAAATGCTCAATTTTCACATATTTATCCCTTGCTGCAAAACAACCCTCAGCTCTATCCATTTCCCATGAACAGCCTAGATTATGGAATGCTAAATCCATACCAAACTACACCAGTTTTTAATCTACGTGAAACTTTTGTAGTAAGTGAAATGTTTTTACTTCTCTAGTTACGTAGTACAGTTACCTTCAAAATGGCGATTTTTAGCCGGTCAACCATCAATTTGTTGGATTTCCTTCTGTGCTACAAGGGTCTGCAAATTTAACGCAGTGGCAAGCTCCTATTCCGTCAAGTAGTTCAACTACTGAAGAAGCTCCTGTTTCCAAAACTGATATATCTGTATCGACAAATGAACGTTTGCCATCTGTTTCTCTTAACCAACTCACTAACACATCAAACGTAAATGTCCTTTATTTGCCACATAAGATTCTTATGATTAATTTTTGTAATGTTAATTCGAAAAACATGATTCACAGTCGTCTGAGAGAAATAGGTTGAAGCGAAAAAAGAAATTTAAGAAACGCTCCATCCAAGAGCAACTTCCTAAAAAAGATTGGAATAAAGATGATGCTGATTTAGCTCTGAAAACCGAATTCGAGTATGGAAATATGAAAAGAAAACAACAAATTATTATAAAATTTCCGGATGAAGAATTAAATGCTGATATTGTGAAACAATTTCATTCTGCAATTAAATTTGTACATTTCCAAACTTCTTGTGGACCCCGGTATAAAATTGTAATTAAGTAATTAGATCATGTTGATATTTTTTTCGACATTTTTATTTTTTATAGTTATTGTTTTGCTCAAATTGATGAAAATGTTGATGTCAATTCGGTGGTCAAACAACTAAATGTAACTGCATTTCAAAACGGATGTTTAAAAGCTGAACGAAAAATGGTTAAAGGAGAAGAAGAAGTTTGCATTGAAGAAATTGATCCATACACGTAGGTTTTTTTGTTTTTTTTTTTCCAACCAACAACTACAATACTTACTTTTGTATAGTCTTTATCTTGGTAACTTACCACAACACATTACTTCTCATACGGTCAAAGAAAAATTCAAAAGAGCCTCCCGCATTGATATCGGATTTGCTCAAAAAATCAAATATACTAGGTATTATTTCTTGAAAATCATTTTTGTTTGCGTAATTTTTTGACTATTTATCATTGTACTATTTTTTTAGATATGCGTTTATAAGATTCAAAAACGTCCACGATGCTATCGAAGCTTATAAAGAAAACGTTGATATCATAATAGATAATCGCTCCGTCGTATTACGATTTCGTCGCATAAATAACAAAGTAACGAGTTGATCTTTTTAATTTCCCGTATCATCAAAAAGTTTTCGACTAGTATTATTTTATAACATTTTATAACAATTCCAGGCTCTCAATGCTGCAAAGGAAAGAAAAAAAATTAAACTCGAGGTATTCCTAATCAAATTACTTTTGAAAAGTTGTGAAAATTCTTTAATAACAAAATTTTTTAGGATGTTACCGAGTCAGAAAACAATGAATTTTCTGATGAAAATAGAGATGGAAATCAAGACAGAGAAGAGTTTGAAATTTCTCAAGTTAGGGACGATAACTTATCGGCACCTTTTTCAGAGATAAAATCTGAAAAAAGTAGAGGATATCCGGACGAGATTTTGAATGAAGCTTCCGTAGTTTTGCAGCCTGTCTTTGGCATTTCATCTGAAAAAAATAATCGTGATGTATCCGAACAACTGGAGCGTGTCAAGAATAATACCGACATGTATCTTGCCTCCGAAAATTTGTCGCCTTTATCAAAAAATGAAACCACCCCACTTGCTAGATTCATTAGCCATGTTACAGGGGTTGGAGAAATGAGTGCAGAAGATGCTGAGCTATTCAAAACAGTGATTTTGAAATTAGCTGACATTTTGAAAAATTCCAAGAAATTTTAAATTTGTTACTGTGAATATTTTCAAGTTCCTCTTACTTGTAAATGTAAATACTTGATGTGCTTTCTTTGCGTGTGATAATGAACGATTTTTGAATGAATGTGTATTCTTTGTGATTTTTGAAGTGATAACTTGGTAATTGTTTTTTAGCTTTTTAATTACTTATTCCATTATATGTTACCTATAATTTTTAATATTATAATTCATGTTCGCTTAAATTGTTTCCTACTTAATAACATTAAATTCCAAAAACAACGTAGATTTATTAAAAATAAATAACAATATATACAAATACAGTACAAACAAACCTACAATTTTGAACTACGAATTGGTGTTTTCCGAGTCTACTTTTTCAGGTTTCTTAGTTGAATATTCATCATCTAAATATTGTAAAAATTCAGTCACAGTTTTAAATTCCGTTCGACTTTGTGGTATTTCATTTTTAGGAATCCTGGGAAATAGAGCTCCCATTTTCAGACGAAATTCTTGCATCTATAATTTTGAGACAAGTAATAAGGGATACCAAGTTCTGGCAAATTATAAACAAATTCATCCATCGACGTACATTATTCACATTAGTTATTTTCCAAGCAGCAAAAACGAGAAGTCCAACTCCACTGAAAGCATACAATGTACCCCATTTTAACGCTCGAAATGCTAGCTGTGCACCGGAGTCATAGGTTTGAGCTGAAACGTTGTCCAAAGCTGAAGAATTTCGCTTTCGTGTAGATGCTAGTGCGTAAGAAAATGATATAAGAGCAGAAATTCCGGTTATAGATGTAATGAATAATCCTTTGACTACAAGATTCAAAATGTTATGTTAAAATTGTGAATACCATTATGAAGTAAAAACATAGAAAACACATACCTGTAGATTCTGATTGTAAAAAAGTTCTTAATTTACTCCTAAAATCATCATTACTTTCAGACATCTTGTCAAGTTGAGGGATTTTTTACTTTTTTAATTCAACAACTTTAGGATGGATCAGATATATTTTTCTATACAAATTTGAGTTAAAGAAAGTAAGGCTTATCCATTACATCTTTTAGCAGTATTCATTCTTGAAGTTTAAAATTTAATATTAAAGATATATCGATAATTTACCTCAATTTAAACAAAAGTTACACTTATTTCATTTTTAAAATTTTTCTAAGTTCGCTTACGGGTGATAAGCGGAGAATATTTTTTATTGGATTGCGGAAAGAAGTTGCACTTCGAAGTTTCGGTACGTAATCATAAATAAGAGAATTTTTGTTCGCGATTTTATAAAATGGTAGCAAACAACCCTGTTCAATAGTTGAAATTGAAATGATAAAAAGAATTAAAATTGAAGTTCTCCGTTCTCGATCTTGTAGAAAAAATAATTGATGGCATCTTCAGAAAATAAAAATTTAACTTTTATTCAAGCAATAAAATAAATAATTTCAATAGGCTCCCAAAATAATACGATTATTATTTAAATTGAATGGAAAGTTGAATGCAATAACAAACACGAACATAATATACATATTCGTAAAAAATTAACCTTAATTAACAATACAAATTTCGAGATTTTAATTCTCAAAATACTATGTACTCAGTAACATAATTTATAGTATGAACATCAAAAAGATTTCTAGAATATATGGAACATGAAGCTATAGACGACATCTCTGTCGGAAACACATAATTACAGAACTTCAACATTTAAAGAACACAAATAAAAACTTTATTTCTTCTTTTTCTGTTCGCCGCTGTCTTCTTTGACTTTTTGCCATTGTAAGGGATGTCTTCTATAGATTGGCCAGGGTGGTAAAGTTAACTGAAATTATGAAGTCAATCGCAGATAAGACGAAATTTCAATCGACCAAAAATAAATTTCTAATTTATATTCATAGATTTCTACGTACAATTACAGATATCGCAAAACCCACTCCTAAGGTGTACACAGCGTATGAGAACTTCTGTTCGACATATCCCCAAATGAATCCTATTACCTGAAATCAGAAGTCGTTAGTGGAAATACCGGTACATAGATTAAGCAAAGATGGAAACTGAATTTACTCCAAATAAAGTGATGATGATTCTTGCGAGATTCTCAGCTAATCTTTGACCATCGAAATCCTGAAATGTAAAACATAAACGATTATCTAACGGTATCAAAATAACGAAATCTAAAAGTTATAAATTAAATATTATTGAACATACCATATGTAATGGAATATTAATGAAGTTTAACAAACTCATTTTAAATGATAATTTAAGGTAACACAACTAACTGGTAAGACGTACTACAAAAAAAAATGAAAAGAACACGTCAACTGTGAATCAAATTGACTGTAATTTTAAAAACTGATAAAAAGAGAAACGTAAACTTAAATTTCAGTGTTGCCTTTCTCTTGTATCAATGTTGCTACAGAAGCGACAGCAAAGAAGCGGAAAAAATGAAAATGAAAATATGAAAATTCTATTTTTTTTGCCCGAAAAAAAATGATAAATAGTAAAAAACGTTTTTATCTTTTTATAATAACGTCATGCAATAATTGTCTTGATTAATCTTTTCGCAGTTGTTCAAAAATTAAAATTATTGCCTCGTTTTATGATCAGGGATTTTATGAAATTAATCAACACTTGACTTAATTGACACTGATAAAAAAAATAAAAATAAAAATATTTTGCCTTGATAAAGACTAACCGAACAACTAACCGAAGTTTAAATTAAAATTTTTATGTAATTAAGGAAGATTATGGACTTATGGGTTAAGGAAAGAGTCTTAGGAACAGGAAGTTTTGGAGTAGTTACATTATGGAAAAATTCAAAAACCCAGGCCAAAATTGGTGAGCTTTCGACGCATGAAAATTAACCGTACCGCTACTAACTCCGTTTAGCTTTATAATCTGAAAGTTGAAGTTATTTATATTTGTCAACCAAAACAAATTAAATTATTATAAATTTCATAGCTTTGAAACAATGCAAACTTGGATTAGAAAATTCGTTGACAGAAAACCAGAAAAAGAGATGGTGTAACGAGATAGAAATTATGTTCAAATTGGATTATCCAAACATTGTCCAAGCTACAATATTACCTTTGACTTTAAAAGAGGTGATCAACTCTTCACTTCCTGTTCTATGCATGGAATATTGTTCAAGAGGAGATCTCAGACAAGTTAGTATGTGGGGTTGGGGTAGTAAGTTGTGCACTCATTTATGAATGGATGATAAATATGTACATCGAACTGAGAATAGTGAAAATAATTTTATGAAAGTTTTTTCATTCCATAACCAGATTTTGAACCAACCCCAGAACTGCTGCGGTCTACAGGAAAAGGAGGTTCGCAGTTTTTCATTGGATATTAAAAATGCTTTGCAGTATTTGCATGATTTGAAAATAACTCATCGAGACCTTAAACCAGAAAATATTCTTCTTCAGGAATCATACTATAATTCGGTATTTCATTTTTTTCAATTAGTTGTTTCAAATCTTAAGTGATGTCGTTTTTCCCCTCTTACGCGTAGATAATCTATAAACTAACTGATTTGGGATATGCGAAAGAACTTGATCACAATGGGCTATGCTCATCGTTTGTGGGAACTTTGCAATATTTAGCTCCGGAGTTATTTTTAGGTGAAATGTATGTGAGATGAAACGTTTCAAACAAGCCATAGTTCTATTTCAATTCAAACATTTGTCAAATTTCTTTTTTTTCTTTTTTTTAGTTATTCTAGTTCCGTTGATTATTGGAGTTTTGGATTAGTTTTATTCGAAGTCATAACTGGCATAAGACCATTTTTACCTCACACTCCACCAATATTATGGTAATACTTTTAACTTAACTATTCGTTATTTCATGCTGTGAATAAAATAAAAATCAAAATGTTCATTTCAAGGATGAAGTATGTTAAAAATAAATGTCACGATCATATTTGTATTTATCAATCAACAACAGGACACATAAGATATTCTACACAAATATTTATGGAAAATTATATATCCGAGTAAAATAATAATTTATTTATATTTTTTATTTTCATGATATGATAATAATTTTAATTAAAAATAAATTTCAGATGTTATCAACGTGAAGTAGAAAAATGGCTTCAATTAGCTTTGGAATGGGATCCCAAAAAAAGAGGAATTGAAGGGAATGAAATTGCAATTTTCAGTAAATTAGATGAGATTGCTGTTAAAAAAGTATTGCAAACTTATTGTTTTACCTATGAAATCATGAACAAACTAATTATAAATTTTTACTTTTCCAGATATTACGCTTGTTTTGTGCAGATAACTGTACTTTTTTAAGTTATGAAGTTGACAATTCAACAGCCATGTCTACTGTATTGGGATGGATTGCAAGAGATACAAAAATACCTTCGGAATTGTTGATTTTATTATCTTTTGATGGAAAAGAAATAGATAGAAAAAAATTTGCGGCAATTTATTATAATTCTACAGAAGTATAAACGTAATTATATTTAAAACTTGAAATCCGTCCTACAACTTGACTTTTTTTTTTGACAGGAAATTATGATATACGTATTTAAAGCAAATGAATTAAAATTACCTCAAACAAAACCCAAACCACCTCGATTGGTTATAAGAATGATGGAAAATCCTTTAGAAGTGCTCAGTCAATTTTATTTGAAAAGAACCCTGGCTCAAACAATCTTTTTCCTTCGTAAAGAAACTTTATCATTTCGTGCTTTTTTGAATGCCTGCAAAATAAAAATGTATGTTTTGTTTAAAGAAATGTTTGGAATTTTTTTTTAATTAACGCCTTTACAATAATATTTACTATATTAATTTAAAATTAAATTTTTCCAGGTTACATGTGATGAATTATTCTTTCAAGTTGAATTCACTATGCGACGATTTGTTGTTGGAATTGAATAAAATTCTGAGCAATCAAAAAATGTGTCGAAAACTTCTTCAATTCGATTTAAAATGTTATAATTATTTACGAGAACAAATCTTCACAGGTTTGTAAATTTTTTTTTCATTATTTAATTTTTGTAAGTATAAAAATATGTTAAAATTTAGTTGCTGATAATGATGCGATAGTCAAGCAATGGCAATCAACATTTGAAAAATTAGCAGGTAAATTAGATCTCCTTTTAGCTGAGTTTCATAATCTCAAGACTAAATGCAATAAAAAATCGGAAGAAATTTCTATTCATAAAACTGCGTATAAAACTGAAGACACGGGATTTTTTAGATTTGAAGATTTGTATGTCATATGTCATATTGAATGTTATTTTTGTGGAAGAGTTATTTCGTATTTTTGATCAGATTAATCACTGTTTTGTATTTTTCCTTTGAGAGAGATTTAATGCTTCAGTTTTTTAATCGTTTTGCTTTTTAACAAATTCTTCATATTTTTTTTGTTTAAAATTTATTTTCAAAGATGCTAGTTATTACTTTTATTATTTTTTTTGTGCTTTTCAGTGTGAAATTGAGTTATAAAAGTTTTGAAAAATTACCAACAGATCGTGAATACTTCAGTACGCCAATAGAAGCCGTAAAAGTAGTCAACGATTTTATGAAACAAAGATGTCTATCATTAAAAAACGAAAATTTCAATAAACATTTGGAGTAAGATCCCATATAGTGAAGATTTCTTACAATTATCGTATATCATGTATCTGATTGTATTGCAGACGCCTATGTATTTTGGAAAAAGAAATGAAAGAAATAAATGTCGAAATGACATTATTCAAAAATCTCGTTTTAAATGCAAAATCTGACATCTTAAATTTTCAATTCATTCGACACAAAAACATATGGGAATTCGTGGCAAATGCTGCATCTCAGGTAACGGAAAATTTTATAAAAATCATAATTTTTTTATAAGTCTGAGAAAGATAGAAATAATCCATGTGGAATATTTTGCTTCGTAATCAATTAAATCAGATGCTTTATCAATCTATGCTCGTTGAATTACAAAAGGAGCAGATGGATCACCTCTACTTGAATAAAATCCGTACGAACGGTTTTCTTTGTTAGCGAAACAAGATTCATTGTAACATCTGTTTTCGTACTAAAGTTACCGGTTCTGGCATGTATGATTGTATGCAGTTAGAAATTGATGCACTGCAATTATTTATTTTTGTTAAGGTTATTGATCGATGAAACTTATTTTGGTATTTCAAAATACTTGATGTATTGTTTAAACAGCACTACATTGAAATAGGATTAGGGATATTTAAAATAAGCATTTCTTGACTAATTCTACTTTTTTCTTATTACTTAGGTACCCAAACTTGAGAATGAAATGAAATTTTCAAATAATTTATTCGATTCTTCACTAACGCTAACGAACGATTTTACCAAGAATGAAGCAACAGAAAAACCATCATTTTATTTAAATACTTGCGACACTGAACAAATAATTAATGATAACGAAAATTTAAGGAATCAGTAAGTCTAAGTATATCGATTATTTAGCTACTACCTAACCTTAATCTTATTCTTACGAAAAGTTCGATAAATATTTTGAATTTCATAAAATCTACAGTTGTTATAACTTGTAGTAATGAAACAAAATTAGAAATAACGAATGATGACAGCGTGTACTTTTCACCTTATTGTATCGTTTCATATCTTTCACAAGTAGAAGTATAGATATCAACTTAATTAATGTTTTCAGAATACTGAATAGTGTACGAGAAACAATGAATAAATATCACGTGATGAAAGATGAAAGCGATTCTATTGACTGGACGTTTTTGAACAACGATGACAAAAATAATTAATTATGTAAAAAGAACCTTTAATTTTTTCAACTGTCATAAAATACGCATCGCTCGTCAAAGAAAGTTGTCCCTGTATGTGAAAATCCGAAGTGAAATTTATTACGCAATCGAAATCCAAATTATTTCATTCAATAATCTGTTCAATACATATAATTTTGAAGTACAAGTTTATTTTTAATGCAATATGAAACGAGTTTTACTTTCAATCTTTGCTTAAAACGTATTTTTGTCTACACAAGCATATTGGTATTCGTTACTAATTGAATGAAAATTTATACAGTAATTGAATGATAAATGTTAGAAAAACCTGTAGGTAATAACATTGTTTTCATTAAAAGCATAAATAAACATTTTACAAATTATGAACGAATTTTTTTATTTTAATCACGAAGAAAGAGTGTTAAACATATTTTTGACATTTCCAAGTAAGTTACTAAGTAAGTGTCAAATTTCCTTATTACGAGATGTTATAAAAAATTAATACCAACGAGAATGATGAATCCTTTATTACAAGATACGAAATTCAAATGAATCATCTCTTCGGTTTAACTAAGTGTACTTTTTATAGCGGTACTTCCTGTTTTTTACTTGAAAGGTTTTTTTAGTTTATTTCATTGTCTTCAACTTTCTACTTGGATTTAATTCGTGTAGGTATACTCGAGTGTAAATTTTCTCAACATTGAAAACTGATAAAATATGTAACACATGACATACCTGCATTCAAATGAGAAACATGCATAATTTTTTTTATCAATTTAGTTACCTACCTATTACCTACATGGCTATATGATTTCGTAATTATTACGCTGTGTGAAACTAATAGAGATACTTATATTGAGAAATATCTCATAAAATAAATTTTATCTCTTTTTTTCACGTCAACGAACTAGCGTAATTTTTATATTCGTAGGTAAGTTGAAATTTTGATTTTATGGAATAACTGCGCAGTCAATTGAAATTTTTGTGACGAGTTGCTCTCAATGGTACCTATCCTATTATCAGTAATAAAACGTTGAATTAATATTTCTCAAGATTCGTGTACATCAGGTAACCTAAGTTAGTGAGTGTATCACATGTTGATGTTAAAATTATTTATTAAAACAATACATACTATACGTATGTTTAACATCTTGTAAAAATCTTTTTCAAATTCACACGCACGATTAACCTTAACATAGTACTACAATTGCAAAGTAATTCGTCATTTACATGGCACGTATGGTTTAGCGTTATCCACTAATTAATAATTTCGATAGCTTTTAACTAAAGCATGAATGGGTTCACATCACACTCCATTTATACAAAGATACCTGAATTCTAATGAACACGAATTGCATGTGAGAAAAAAAAACGTAACTTAACCTTGAAGAATTGAAATTAGGTTAAGATTTCATTGTATAAAAAGGTTGATTACCGTTGTAGATGCATTATCTGTTTTATCAAACGAATTGCTAACGAAAGAGCTGTCATAGAAAAAGTGATTTTATTGTGGTACTTCTATGATTGTTTTTCACATTCTCGCACTTTTGATGTATCTTGCATTAGACTATGCAAATAAGCTATTTTAATATCTGTTGTAACGTTATAGTTTAGACGCTTTTTATAAAAGAATCATATTAGTTATGTTATGTAATTTCATCCATTCCAATGGGTTCGTACTTACAATTACCAGAAAAATTGCAACTCATTCTGGCTGCACGTTTCTTCCATTTTGGAAAATTTCAGCGATAATAATCTTTATGTGCAAAAATCATTTCACAAGTGAAAAGATTTCTGCATAATATTTGTGATATTGTAGACGAGCTCCAATTACCTAATTATTAATTAATCATTGCTGAATACAATGCCATTAATAATGCGTTTTCGCTAATCAATTAATTATCAGAAAACTGGTAAAATTCTCATTTTATGTAAAACTACAGGTTGCACTAGTGGCAATGAACTGTTCAGCGAAGCTTGCTTTTAGTCTACCTGTATGCTGTTTTTGCTTTCATACTGGGTTGATGGCATTGATATTGAGAAAACGTCGTTATGAATGAATTGTAAATTCAGCATTTTGTATACGATGAAAATTTACATTAGGTACCTAAAATTTGCTGATTCGAAATAAATGGTTAGGTAGTAGGTACAGGTACATACTACACAGGTAGTTAGGTACTAGGTAGGTACAAAAGTGTGGGTAGCTAAAGCGGTACTTTAAATGGGTTTCGTTTCTTCATTAGTCTTTCACCTTCAGTGAGTTGTAATATTGATATTATTATGCTGAACGTGTTACGTGTTTGATCGAACAAATAATATTCGAACTTTTTTTCAACTCATAGGCTATGTAAAAATGATTCTAAAAGTTTGTAAGACATTGGAGCAACTTTGTTTACCAATACATACTTATTCAAAACCAAGCAAATACATTTGAAGTATTTTGTCATAATTTATAATGCAGATTACATACCCACCGGATGTAAATAGGTACTCAATATACCTAGTAATTGATTTTAGTCGTCGCGTATTTAGATTATTAGCATAAATCCAGCCAATCGATGTTGTGACTACTCATCCCGGTCTTAGGTTTCATTTGTTTGGTATTTTTCGAAACTATCACAAAATATAATTCTATAGGATTTTTCTGTACAAACGCAGGTGTTAAATGTTATGCGCATAAATTATCGGAATGGCATCATTATTCTATGCACTTTCTAATAAATGGATTTGTATTGTAATTCCATAACAACAAAGTAAAACATATTGTAAGTCATTTATGATATAATAATTACACGGATTCAAATATTTAACTTCAACAATAATGATTTGTTTATTGGTGATTCGAGTAGTAGGAGCTACATTATGTTACTTGATTACTTTTATAAATAAACGGAAGTCCGAAAATTTTTCAAAGCATTTATTCAACAAAGTAGGTACCTAAGTTGAAGTATACCTACGGAATCAAATTCGAAATTTTTATTAAGAAAAATCTGAGCGCTTCTTATCTCCTTGAACGTAACAGATATTCTTTTTTTTGATATACTAACATCGATTATACTCAATAGTACATAAAAATTTCTACATTATTTTTTTCTAGTATGTAGGTAAAAAAGATCATGTGATTCAAGTATCTTACTAATAAACATTTCGTCTTTCAACACGTTGAATTAATTTATCAAGTATCAAAAAAAGGAATAGTTTTTAAATTACACCTACAGTTATATAGGTAAAGGTATTAGGTAATTAAGTAGTAGGTACTGTACATTGCATACCTAATTACCTGATAATAGATAAGTGTTATTCAGTATTCATTCTAGGTATAACTGCTACAAATGAATTTTAATTAAAAATAAGCCGAGTCGATATCCAACGCCATCAAATTCATTTAAGATACAAATAGTTTCGTTTTTTAGGTACAAATTCCGCCTCAATAAAATTGTGTATGAAAAGAAGTGAAAGAATCCATATTTTCTTTCTTTAAAGGTAAGTATAACAAATACTTCAAATTTACATCATCTTAAAGCAGCGTGCGAGGAAACAAAGTCGTTAACATACGTTTCTTGAAAATTATTGCATAAACCTTTACTTATACCAATGAACGCGTCGACATTACCACTTCGTAAGCTTGGAACCAATTAGAAAAGTCTAAGTAAAACCTACCTTAATCCGATCACAAAAAGGGAGACCATGTTTTTTTTTAATTTAACGCCTTGGCTTTGCCATACTCATTGGTATTGGGAGAAAGTTCAATTATATCGGTCTGTAGGTTCAGTTTGAAAACGCCGGTTATTCCAGACGATTGTTGACGTATTACTCGAAACCAAGTTCATGTTTCAACTAGTTCGTGCTACATGTGATGTGCTCGGCGTTCCGTTGAAATTTCGTATTTAGCCGGTTGAATAATTTTTACGTGCTTTGATCGATTTTATGCTATTGATGAATTTGTTTATAAAATTCACTTATGTGATAATTAATCAAACATGAATTATCGGAGACGTATTATCGCTACTGAAGTAAGTTTTTATTTTGAATTCTCGCTTACAAGACTACAAGTACGTCTATGTAGTGTACATAATTACTTACTACTTTTACCGAATTTGGATATTTTGCAATTGTAGACCTATTGTGTATGTGCATGAAATCGATATTATTCTGATTTTCAGAGGTATTTCGATAAAGAAAAGAAATTTCTTTGATTGGGTTTAAAAAATAAACAAAATGTTGAAAAATTCTGCTTAAGTTATTCATACAAGTTTTTTCGTTGCATCTGCAACGATTCATTTTATGGAAGAGAAAGTAAATAATATTATGTTAATTAATTGCAACTATCCATGTAATTCACGATAAAATCAATCACATGTGAATATGAGAAAAGGAAAAATTAAGGTAGACAGGTGGTGCTCAGTTATTCAAATTTATATGGTGCATTAATTACTAAATACAAGACTTCATCTATATTTTATTACTAATGAAATTCTATGTTAATGAAAAAATTTTCCATAACGGAATTTGAAAATTTTGCGCAACGAAAATTTTAGGAAAAAATTATTTAGGTATATTTGGAGGCTTGAGTTTTATAAATTATTATCTAGCTTCATGCAAAAAAAAGTTTTTTATTTCAAATTTATTTCATGTTTGCAGTATACTAATGTACTGCTGTACAATGCAGATGTACCTTACCTACCTGACAACCTGTTGCTCAATATAAAGTTATGAACAATTGAATAGTGTACATATGAAATTTAACCTATCTCATTTTTTAATTCACTTAATACAAAGTATTATTCGAAGAAAGAAAAATAGAGCTAATATTCGGTGGAATTTAGAAATAATTTCAGCCGTTTATTTTCAAATTCTGACATTTAAAAAAAAAAACATAAAAAACGCGACAAGTTTGAAAGTGAAAACGAAATGTTCAAATGAAATAAACGTGATATGTTTTGTAACGGTCATACGTGTTTTGTTTATGCATTCAATGAAACATCGTCAAATCGTGTTCAACTACAACGTGAGATTTATAATACAATAAAATTTTTCATACTATCCCGAAATACTACTCATATGTCATTAGGAACATTACATCCAAGGGGTTCTAAAATTGTTTTCGCTTTTCAACAACGAGTTAAACCGAAGAAAAGCTCATTACCGGATAAACGATCTGTTGTGCTTGTTGCTAAAGCTCACACTTTTACGATTTACTATAAAACCCTATCTTACAATCGAGTAAAGTCTCAATGAAGACGATAGTGGCGTATCTAGGGTGTCTCAATGAAACAGTTTGCACGACGACCTTCGTTTTAGACTTTGGAGTCAACTTGAACATTCCCCTTTATGAGTGAATTTGTTGACAATGAAACTTTTGGCACGCTTACGCTTCGAAGTTTAAATCGACGAATATTTCTATAATCTGAAAGTTTTTGCGGGGTTAATTAATGCGACCGAAACAATCACCGGTTGAAGTTTCTGCTGCATTAGAATTCGCGACGTCGTGCTAAATTTACAACTTTTTTAAAAATCATATTTATTATACGAACGTAATTTGAATTATTTTTAGCTCGTACGTATGTATACCGCCTATTGAATATAAATTAGCACCTTGTAACCGTCAATTTTATCGTAGATGGTATAAGAATATGTAGTTTCTCGAAACGAATTAAATTTTCGGCTCGAACGTAATTTGAAGTTGCGTGGTTGGGAGAAATTTATGGTGTGAAATTACAAAGCTTTAATAAAATCGATTCCATCGAAAATACGCCGCTTCGTTTCTTTAAAAATTGAACTATTTCCTGGTGATGGCATAGCGCTAAAAAATGAAGCTTACAAGAAAAAACGCAATCTTTCCTGCTTGTTCTTTTTAAATTCACGGAGTTTGTGATATAGGTAATATCCCATATAACTCAATATTGATGTAGATCTAATTAATCTTCAATTCAAAATGAAACAGATTTTTTTTTCAAGTGTTTCTTCATTACGCAAATTCATAATACGAGATTTTTAATGATATTTGTTTCCTTGTGAATGAAATATAAAAATAAAAAAGTATGTCATGATCGTTGCAACAAGCAAGACCAGAAAATATTCGCATTATCTGCTTGTAATCTGCGTTATGGTTTTCTAAAAAATACATTTCTCGTGCGAAAACAATAATTTCATCATCGTTTACAAAAAAACTTCTATAAGAGAATTTTTAGCTTTCTTAACCAGTTACCTAAACAGCTGATTCACCACACTCCAGTAATGTCTTAGATTCGCATTTGGTTTATTACGAAGGTGTTTGGAATAACTTCAAAACGTACTTTCACGTGCCCACGTTATCATCGTACTCCAATACATAATAACGCAAATAATACAAGTTTTTTTCTTATAACAAAACAATGTCAGACCACTGGCTTCCGTTTTTGTCCTCATTAGTCGCACATGCTGATATTTCAACCTGTTCTTTATTTTTAACCGAGCCTGGTCTATGTTATGGTCGTAATGAAATATTTGTACTGTCTTGTTACAGGTATGGAAAATTATTGTAACTTCATTGATATACTTTTGTAATATAACCAAGTGTTCGGTTCCTTGTGAATTATCATATGGAGGATGTAAACATTATGTTGAATCATATTTTCCGCCGCCTGTCTACGCATATAAACATCAGCCACCGGTTTATGTTCCTTCACCGCCTGGCAAGATACCTCGATGCGCTAGACCAGGAATTACATTTTGTGAAAAGATTGACAGATATCCTACGTAAGAATTTTATTGACGATTTCATGTTTTATTCAATATTTTGATTTTTTTTTCACATGGTAAACGAGCTAAGTAAGTAGGTATAGTTTGAGGTACCAAAAGGAAATGCAAACCATATTTTGATGTTTCATCCATTACTACTTACTTTTTTTTTACGCAAAATAAATATGAATTCCATCACGGAATCTTTATCAACTCGACGTTTACTTCATCAGTAAATGAATGAAAGTCGAAGACTAATGCGTTGAGTTTTAATTCCATCCTAATCACGACTTATAAATCTGTAATCTGCTGAAATATCCTTCACACGAATGGTTTTAACGTTTATAACTTCTAAAATCGAAACTCAAACCTGTAAACATATAGTTTAATTATCATCAGTAAGTATTTCTGGTTATATGATATCAGACAAAGGCGAAAATTAGCTTATAATGATATTATACTGTCGAAAATTCCCCATTATTATTGCACAGTGTAATTCTGGTTAATCGCTTCGTATTATTTGTATTCAACTATTTACACAGAATTGTATCGTGATTCTCATTTTGTAATCGTTTTACCAACATCAGCAACTATCGTAATAACATCAATTTAATGTTTTACGCTTTTACCCCGTTTTAGGTATTAGCATTCATGGTCGTATTATTTTTATTTTGAGATTAATTTCAGCGATAACAACAAGTTTGCAATAATATCGATATGATGTAAATTTATATTCGTTGCTGCAGATTGATGAAAGATTTCAGTATATTGATAAAATATGGTCGTATTTACATTTTACACTCGACTTTTATAAATTTGTATCTATGAGATGTACTTACCAGGCAATTAGGTGTAAGTAACTAGGTACCACTTAGGCATAATGCATATTTGTAAATCAATATCTAGGTACTAATAAGTACCTACCTACATTATTATACTTATGTATCTCTTTTTTACTTGTAAAAAAAAACCAACATGATGAAACATTCAATTATGCTCGAAATGTTACAGAGATTTGATTAAATCATTAGCTGCGGAAATAAATTACAATTTCAAAACTCTTTTCGCCAACGAGGGTATGACCGGTAACAAGTAAGTAAATAATTTCCTAATTGAGCATCGTTCAAGTGATCCATATTGAACAATAATTACTCAAATTGTACAGGAAAACGGAGCCTCAATCGCATGCTGCGGTGCGATTTAACGACAATTCGCATTATCCATTACAAAATGGTCAAGTTCATCCGACCACCAGCTCGTTAAATAATTTTAATCAGGTTACCACTATATATATTTTATCAAATAGAAAAATTTTTGTAAAGGTTTTTCAAAATAATCGATAATAAATATTATCAAACTTACCAGCATAAAAATACCAATTATCGAAAACAACGATGTTAATAAAAAAATCGGTATTTTGTGGTAGGCTCATAATTCTTTGACGACATAAAAGTTAAAAAAAATTCCTTCGAAAAAAATATTAATCTGTTCCTTATTTTGATTCACTTTAGAGCAGCCAGCAAGATGGATATCCTGACCGGCGATACCCATTTGATGAGTCAAGTGCTCATTTAGTAGATCCAGTGTTATACGCTTCGTTCCAAGATACAAGTCCGTATAATCCTAAGGAATGGTGGAAACGGTAAGTTGCTCGATGTTACGTATAAAAAGAATCACGTAATTTCTAAAAACAAACTCATCTAATCGACAATCACGTACCTATTTTTAATACCGATCGTCATCTATTGTAAAAGACTATAGACGTCATTAGTAACGGGTCAAAACACGGGTCAGCTAATCCTCTTTTGTCTATACGCGAAAATTTTAACCCTCTGTAATAACCACTAGTTGCTATGTTCCCGTTTATTCGTCATAAAAATAGCAGTAATTTTATCTTACTTTGGGTATCTTCGTGTAGAAGTGAAAGATCCGACAGTCAAACTGGTAATAAACGAAAACGAAGACAAATACCTCCAGCTGGAATAGAACTATGCCCGACGAGATCTCAATTTATAATGCCACGAGCCGCTCTTAACAGCCGTGGGGAGTGGAAGTACGTGGTTAACGTCGATCAGGGTCCTGAAAAATATACTCAACTGGTCAGAAGTGAAATCTGCTTGTAAGTTATCATTTTTACAGTAAAATAACGTTTTTTTTTTTGCAGTTGATAATTTGAAAATTTACATATTAATTAATAATTCGATAATTAATGAGGTCTGGAAATATCGCGTTCAATGATTCGTTATGAAATTTTTATCGCTTTTTTATCTTTTAAAAATTTCACTTTTTATATCTGAAACGAGATTTTTTATATTTCATTAATTTTTTGAAATCTAGAACCGAAATTTGTAACGGGATCTGTTCTCTGCCAAACGGTTATACATCACGTTGCGAACAGAAATACGTTCAAAAGAGATTAGTAGCATTGGAAGGAACAGGTAGTAATCTCTATACCGATATATTTTGGTTTCCGCATTGCTGCGTATGTCAAATCCAACCCGATATCAGATAAATTCTTAATAGATTGGTTCATATTATGTTTTTAGGTTTAGATTTCTCGGTTAGTAAGTTTTTGTATATAAGGTACTTTTTTTTTAAGAATCTTAGGCACGGATGTAAATACTCGCGTGATTTTTTTTTAACCTGCCAATTTTATACTTGTCTAGTTACGTTGTATTTATTGACTAGTGTATTTTATTGTTGTGGAGTGATCAATGCTATGTTTAATTTCGTCTAGTTTTAGTTTTCAATGCAAAAATTATTTATTATTAAAAAAATTTACTTATTTTAACATTGCACAATGAACATTTTAATAAAAATTAAGAACACTTGTGTTATTCTTTCGTTATAATGAAGCCAACATTTCGATAATCGTTAGATTCAATGGTTACAGTATCTTGGAAGTGGAATTTCATTGATGAATAAATTCACCATGTTATCAATTTTGTTACCTTTACAAATAGTAGTCTACAACGTGTCATTTCCATGTTAAAGATAACTCGAAATGGCGAACAATATTCGAATCAGCATGCGTAAATAACATAGCCAATATCTCCAGTTTTTAAATACAAGTTTATAATTTAAAAAACAAAAAAATAGTATAAATTGAAAGCTTGATGGAAAAAGGAAACGTAATTCTTGGAATTTTAAATATACCACGAGTATATGTGCACCTGCGAACTCGAGACACGCAACCAAAACGTCATTTAGGTTAAACTTCGAATTTTTTTTCAGTCTTGCATAAGTATTAAAAAAGTACATTATGTTGCAAAACGCTTTTAAACACTACTTTTATTTATTAATTTAACAAAATTATTGCATCTTTTAGTAGTAATTTTATTTTCACCACATTTGCCATTAAATTTGACAACAAAAAGTGAGCAAAGTGTTTTAAACAAGCCGAAAAAATAGCGTTTACGTTTTTACGAAAACATTTTATCAACTTTTCCATTAAATAATATACAAAGTTCATGTCGTTGAAACCTTTAAAAAAAGGACATTTGGGTACTTTTCCTCTTTCTTTCTTTATCTAATAGTTAGTCCTGAAAATAAAACTAAATTATGCGCTTTTACATGCAAAAGTTTAAGCGGTAATCATAAATTAATGTCGTTACTTGAAAAAAAAATGTTGAATTATAAAGATAAAAAAGTGTGATAGGTTTAGGTACTTATATGTACGGTTTTTATATTTTTCTATTTGTTTAGGAATATAAATATTGAAATCATTGTTCTAAAAGGAAATAAAGCGAAAAGCATGGTTCATATTTTTAGTCCAGTGAAGGTATTGAAATAAAGTTGTTTGCGTTGTTTCTAGTTGTTGATGTTAGTTTGTACTTTGCACAACTTACTGACATTGTACAATCTGAAGAAAAATTAATTAAAAAAAATATTTCATACGTTTATTTTTTTTAGATGTCTGTTTCTACTTACAAATTACAAAGTAGGTAGCATTAGTGATAACGGTGTTCGACGAGTAATTAGTTGAGATCATTTTAAGATCACTGGATTGAAATGAGTTTTTTTGATACTAATTTAAAAAATATAAAAATTAACCAACTTAAAACTATCACAAATTCCACATAATATTCATTTTTAAAACTCTTAATGACAAGGAATATAATAATTTCTTGATTTTTAGTTAAAAATAAAAATCTGGCAACACTGTTTACATTTGCTTGCATTTCTGTTGGTACAACGATGTATTGCGAAATTTGTAGCCCAAGATGGTAATTTAGAATTTGTTTAGAAGTGTTCGTCGGAGAATATCACGAGGGTAATTTTCTTGTTGAAGTAACAAAGTTTTTGAACTCTTCGTGTTGATTACTTTAAAGAATACATAATAGTAGGTAAGGTACATGTGTGATTCATTACAAAAAATAATCCCATAAAAGAACTACGTTTATTCGTAATAATTATTACGGTAACACATGTACACGGGTAACGATCACTATGCAACGATTTAACAGCGTATTTGTGAATTACGATTTGAAAAACACCTGGATGAATTCTTCGTACGTTCGTAAACGGCAAAAATGTTTACCCCGGAGTTCAGGTAAAATAAGAGATTATAAGAAAAATGCAACGACAATTTGATAAAACGTTAGGTTACAGATAGAGATGCAGGTAATATGCAACGATGACCGCAAACATTTAAGCCATAGTTTCCTAACGTTTCTGGTAAGATGAGTTTGTAAACAAGAACGAAGAACCGAATCCAGTAAGCCAAAGCCTGCAAACAACGAAGCCTTCGTCTTCTCTCGGCTTGTCCTTGATCGAAGGGATGTTGTGCGTTTTACGTTCCGTCGTCCGCCTCCAGTCTAGTAAAATAAATACGTCAGGAAGGGGGTTGGTACGCCAGTTGGTTATTTCCATGCGTATGTTCGCCACGCACTTCGCCACCATTTTGGCGCCCCCACCCTGTCTTCTTATTCACAAGTTCAATAAGCGCGACCTGGCCTCTGGCGTTGATATAGCGAACTATCAAGCGTAACACCGCCGTCAGTAACGGAAAAATGCGAGCGAAATAATTTTTACTTTGGTTTGCTTCGCGTTGTTGTTATGAGTTAGTAGATTTAGATAGATTTGTAGTTCGTTCCGTTCCGTATATTTAAATCTCATTGTGCGCAGGCGATTTCGGCCAAATAACCCGCGTTTTAATTTCGCACATTTCGCCAAACTTAAAAATTCGAGGTAAATATTCATTATTGGTTATTTCATACTATTTATACGCTTCTGTAATTATTACGTGGTCTTCATATCAGAGTATTGTCGAGTAATCGGTATTTGATTTTTATCAATTTTTTCATTTCGGTTTTGTCATCTTCTCTACGTGATACGTGTGTTTGTTTTTTTTTATTTTATATAATCGCTCGAAAAATTCAATCGCCGGTTAGACTGTGAGTATATTTGAACATTACGTCGTTTTTTATCAACCGATTACGTTCTGTGAGCTTTAATTAATGCTCATTTAAAATTGGCATCTACTATCGTTAATTGCATTGTTTACATTTGTCGCACATGCGTTTGTATTGTGCTCTTCTGCGGCCAATTCTAACGTAATTTTTGTGCATTTTGACGAATATTTCTCTCTGTTCGTAGTGTTTTGTTTACATCTTCGATGTTATGAATTCGTCGTCAGAGAATTGTGCATTTTGTCAGTACCGCTTCGGCTTATTTTTCACGTGTGTTACAACTTTCAAGTTCATACATCGTAATTTATTTTCGTATTTGGGTTTTGTTTACTATTCGGTGATATATGGTTCGATTTTTTGTTCAATTTTGGTTTCATGTCTTCGAAACGTTAATTGTTGGTGTAATTGCAATGTTGCGTTTTTTCGAAATACAAACGTAGTGGAAGGTAGTGTATCTCGGAATCGCGACTAAGTAGTGAATATATTTTGCGGCGAGTTTTATCCTCGTGTAATGATGTAGTGATTCTTTTATCCAAATTTGAAATATTCTTTCCGAATTACCTTTCGAGTGATAGATTGAAAGTGAAATCCGAAAAACACGAGCCTCAGTGTAGCCTATTCTATCAATATTAAATTTATTCGATCAATTGCTCGAATAACAAAATCTCATCGAATAAACCCCATCGAAGTTATTTTTACTCCTTGAAACAAAATCAAAACGTCGGCAACGCGGAAACGAAGACAATTTCAAACGAAATTTCGATTTCGCGTCATCAACCCTGGAATCCTTTCAACGTAACCTTGAAAGTATGTAGTTTCCGCCGCGTCGTGAAAATGAACCATGTTATGAACTTACTCTCAGGGGTTTCTTCCTTCCTATCTCGCGGTGAAAAACGTCGAAAATATTTACATCGTACAATTTCGATAAAAACTCGAGAATTTTTACTACTTGACGAGACCACGAAATTACAATGGAATTCGAAAAACAAGACGTGGCGTCGTATAGTTCTCTAATTCCGATTAATCGTATTCACTAAATTATCTAATTCGATGTATTCTATTATTCGAAAGTTTCCACTGGAAAATGGAAATTCTCTTATCAACGTCTTGCTGTGCCTGTAAAAGTGATTTTTTGTATTCGAAGAATCGCACCGTATGAGGTGTTTGAATATTGTCTTTTGTTAATGTTACAACTATTCACTATTCGAGGTGACTTAAAAGCCGATATTCTAAAAAGACGTCGTTGGAAATTTAAATAACCCGAATTATCTAATACTTCGTGAACACCTTGATCCCTCTAATGAGCTTGATAAAAATTACCCAGAAAGAGTTGGTGTTTAAAAAAGTAAATACAGAAATTAAAGCGTAAAATGTTTTTAAAAAATACACAATTTTTACCTCGAAATTGAACCACAATGTTTAGAATATTCGTTTAGATACAGCTAAATGTTTTTTATCAAAATATGTCGTAAATGTTTATAAAAAGCGAAACATAAAAAAAAATAATTTAACGAAAAATACGAATGTAATTCAACGATCGAAGATATCGCATTTTAGGTTTTTTTTTCTGGTCTGAAATTACATTTAGAGATGCTGCCTCGTCTGAAAAAAAATTTCGAGTACTCAATCGAGTGAAAATTTCTCTAAAATAAAAACAATTGGATTGAAAATTGGCGAATATTTCAAAAATAGTAATGAACTTATCGAAACTGTACCTTTATCGAGGAAAGTTTTACGTTTAACAGAAAAAAAAGGCGAGGAAAATTTTAATTTTGCATTATCGATTTTTCAACACAACTCGAAAAGTTTGATGAAAATTATAAACTTTATAATTCATTTTGTTTTATTCGAAGCATAGTAGGCTCGTTTCTACGAGGCTTTTTTTTTCTTTTTAGTAAACACGATTGGTTATTTTTTTGGCGAAATTATCGTTGGTTGGCAAATGTACGAGTATGTTACGTGAAAGGTGATTGATAAGATGATTTTTATTTTGTTTCGGTTCGAAGAGAAAAAATAATATAGAATTTACGAGCGTCGCCTTTCCGTATTTATAACATGTGATTCGTTCCACATAAATAGATTACAATGTGTAAGACCATAAATATATTTTTATCGCGTGTGACACACGTTATTAATTAGACGTAGTATGGACGCCCATTTTGGAAGTAAAATCGCGCTAATTTTGCCATCGTGTAAGTATGGTACGTGAAAAAAATACGAGAAAATCGTTTGGAAAGTAAAACGATTGATTTGTTTTTCCATTCAAGAAACTCGCGTGTGGTTTTTTTTTCAAAGGAAAGTAAAATCCGCTCGAGAAGTGCATGTAATGCGTCAGCGCAAACTTGGTCGATGTTTTACGTCGTTATGGCTTGGGAAATGTCATCGTTGGTTGTAGTGAATGAAAAACGCGGGCTTTTCTCGATGTTTACTATGAAACGGGAGTTTTGGCGGCGAAAATTTCACTTTTTATGATCAAAGAGCACGTGTACGGTGTCGGTCGCGGTTGTAAATTTTACGCTAGGTTCTAGTTTTTTTTTCTGCTCTTCATCTCTTCTTAGTTGGATAATTATGTTACTAGTAACACCTGGATCAACGGTATTGTTTGTGAAGGTCAGTAGCCGACGATAACTGGCCGCTATTACGTTGCCGCCTTCTGGTTTTCAAGTGTTATGATATACTTGGCGGTTCTATCCGTTACGATGGACCACGTGACTGGCGTTGTGTAATTTTCGGGCGTTAAGGCGTTCCACGACGTAGACGCGTATTAATTAAGAGAATGTATAAATTATACGATGATTTAGAAAACCGAAGGGTTTAGTTTTTTATAGGTATCGGAATATACCGTCTTTGTTTTTTTCCTACATAGTTCACCCTTTTGGAAAAGGCAACGTTGCAACGTGACTAATGTATCGATTTTTTTTTGGCTTGTTTCAGTGAATGGTGATAAATAATTTGACGTGTAACGGATACGTGCTATACGAGCGATCGCGATCGATATCGAATCTTTTGTTTGATGTAGTGTTCGATGGCGTGCGTAATGAAGGATACTTGATGGCATCATGACAGAGCAATGAGTGAGGGAGGAGGTGAAGCCCTGGGGCCCCCATTCGTCAGTGCCGGGGGCTTCCAACCTTCACAACCCCCTACACCGTCGTCTACGGTTCCAGATGCATCTGGAGCTGACCCCAATTCGAAATCATCGTCTTCCTCGGGTCTTCCGCCGTTTAGTTCGTTCACAGCGACCGAGCTAGCCGAAGGCCTCGGATCTAGATTAGGACCGGAAGGTTTCGGAACAGAAGCGTATACCGGTAGATTATTGGACTTTCACAGTTGGGGTTATTACGACGAAGGATTATCGGGTAGATTGTTAGATCGAGGCGACGGGTTACCTATGCTGATACCTCAGCCTCAGTATAGACCTTGGGAAAGCAAACCGATGGAAAGTTTATCGCAAGACGGATTTACAAAGTATGATTATCCGGGATCGCCGGCTAGTAAGTTGCCGTCGTTTCAGTCGCAGTTTAATACGTTTCCCGATCAAAACGGCGAGACTATATCATTAACAACGCTGACGCCGGCGCCGCCCTCGCCAACTACGAATAATTCCGGTCTTCCTAGTTTTCATACGTTGTCTACAGTTACGGTGAATCCTCGAGGTTATCCTCTAGTCCCTGCTCCGGTTCAAGCTCGAGAGATTCCCACCATACAGCAGCAGTTCCTGGATGAACGACATATTCATCTGTTTCAATCGCCTACTACCTTAAATAATGCTCAATATCATCAGCTCGGATTGACATCGGCCAATCCTCCGGGCATTATTCAAGGCAATTTCGTTACCCATCCGCAGCCGCCTCAGCAGGCAACGCTGCTTACCGTGGTTAAGACTGAACCGGTTGCCATTGTTACTACGCAGCTTCACCAGCAACCGCATATTTATCAAAATTCCAACACCATGGATCACGAAAATATCAAGGTGGAGGAAAGCTCGGCTTCTCCTAGAGGCCTGCAAGACTCGCGCAAAAAAGAACGCAGAAAAATTCGCGCCTCTTCTATGGACAGTTCGATTGAAAGTGACGGCGTCGGTAGTTCCAGTGTCGAAAGCTCCGGCCAAGTAGCCGCCATCTCGAGCACAGCTAGTTTCAAGTCGCCGCTTATGCAACATCAGAATATCGGCTCGATGAACGTACCAGTCGGTAGTCAGCACGGCGAAAACGAAGAATGTGAAAATGGCACCGGTGAAAAACAAACCAAAAAGAAACGTAAGCGGTGTGGTGAATGTATTGGATGCCAGAGGAAGGATAATTGCGGAGATTGCGCCCCCTGTCGTAACGATAAGAGTCATCAGATCTGTAAAATGAGAAGATGTGAGAAATTAACTGATAAAAAGGTGAGTTTTTTGTTTTTATTTATTGTAGCTTGCTTAGTTGGCAGAAGAGGTGTTGGCCATTTCATAACTACATCATTTTTGGTGTGAAATAGCGTAAACCGCTGAACCGCAGGACTTTATACAAACGAATAAATAATTATGGAGATCAAAACTCGACATAACTATTTTTACCCTAGGCTCAATATTTTACAAGTTATAAAAGATGCTGATTTTTGTCAGAAAAAAAATCATCTCTTTGGAACCGGCATAGTTCCTTTGCATGATCACCAACAAGAAAAATTTTCATACAAGAAAGTTTCATTTTTTTATGCTTTACAACTTTTGTGGAAACATTTATTTTAAATTGCAACAACTAAAGAAGATATCGCAGAAAAACCAAAATATCTGTGATAGTCTCAATCTCCCAAATTCCATATCGTCTCCCTTCTGGGATAACCCTCAGTTTATTTTTGTAATGGTATCCATCCTCGAACTTCTAGCCATAGTGGCGGTACACAGCACGTAAAACAAAAAAAGTAAAAAAGTCAGTAAATCATGGAACCGTTTAACCCCCGAAATAAAGACATGATATCGAGAGTGATCAATGGGAAATTCTGGAATGCTGAAGTACACGTTGTTCAACACCTATGATTCAAATTTCCCCTTCCGGTAAATTCTTTTAAGGTTTAGCCATTTTTTAGCTGAAATGACCATTGGGACTGGAAAGAATCTATTGGAGCGCTAATGTGCGGTACCTCCTCGTAAATTCAATAATAAACTGTTAGGAGTCGGTAATTGAAAATTTGTATTTTAATTCAAAAATTGCCAGTAAATTTTGAAAATTTTTCAACCATGTGTGTGATTACACTAATCGATGTCTCATCGGTATCTTCACGTTAGTTTTATCAATCACCAGAGCCGGTGAGAGGCGGGTGCAGGGGGTGCACTTGCACCGGCCCCGGGCTTTTTCCAAGGGCCTGAAGGCCAAGAAGTGACATATGTCAAGAAAGACTTAATGGTTTAGGGATTTTGTGTATTGAAAGTAAAGTAGCCCAATCGATTGATTTTGACAATATAATTAGTGACTTTGCGTCAAAAAAGGCCAGAAAGGCTCTTTTTTAAAAATAAAATCATCGGTGTACTTTCCTATCTTAATTTTTTCGACTTCATTATTAAATAAAAAATTATTTTTCGAAGTGATATTCTTAATTAAGTAGATATATTTTATATTTTGTTTAGTTTACTTTATAAGTTTCTACGTAATGTTGATTTTTTCCAACTTTCAAGTTCTAAGACAAGTTTTACATTGAATAAAAAATCATTTTTAGAAAGGTGTACAGGTACATGCTATTTTTTTGTTGCTATATTTGGAGAAAATGAGTTGTGAAAATTTCGCTGCTCAAAAAAGGGGCCCGCAAATAAAGTTGCACTAGGGCCCGGCTTGGCTCTCGTCGGCTCTGTTAATCACCACCAGATATCAGACACTTTGCTTGACGGTCCCAACACTATTGTTGAAGATGAATCTATTAATGGATAACTACCGAAACTAAATTTTTTCAAAATTATTTATCGAGCTTGAATTCGCTACGAAGTTGAGAAAAAAATCGAAACGAAAAACAAGAATAAAAAATACAAAAAAAA
>QBDW01001797.1:0-21706 GCA_003261595.1 Maconellicoccus hirsutus
ATATGAAACAGCAGAGGGAAGAGAAAACTTGGGATTTTACCATTGAAGGGTTTTTCTTAAAAGTGCTTGATCTTCTGAAGGAGGATGTTGAAATGGATAAGAATTTTTTAGAGATCTTTTATCATTGTATCATGGGGCACTAGCTGATTTTCGATTATAATTTCACCTCGTGCGGGATTTTGGCCCAAAAGGCACAAAATCCGGCATTTGTAGTTGGGTAGAGTACGTCTGAAAGGTGGTAAGGTCAAATTTGTTCAAAAACGATTTTTTCGATATTTTTGATTTTTTTTGAAAGTTGGAGCCCTAAAATGGTATTGAAGGACGCGCCAAAACTAATTTTGAGTTATTTGAAAAAAAACTCATATTTTGGCCATAGAACACGATGCGGACGATGGTATTAAATACTTAGCGCCTGCAAGTAAAGACCTCTTTAAATACGTTTTTGCACCCTCTCCCCTTCCATTTTGGGGCTAGTGGAAAAATACCTACCCTATGACCATCTACGGGCATATAGCAAGGTATCTTCAAAATTTTACGAAACTCGGTTCGCTAGTTCTGGAGTGATGAGGCCACAAAGAAAACGGCTATCATGTATAGATGTGTAAAACCGTTAAAACAATTCAAATATTACACATACGCGAGTAGGAATTTTACAAAAATTAAATTATTTAACGCCATTGTATTTAGCTAAACATTTTCTTCTTAGAAAAATAAAAATTTTATTTAATAAATCTCAGAAAAGCAACTGGTATTCTGAATTTTCTTCAAAAATGAAGTGACGATCAATCGTGAAAATGAAATTAATTTATTATTGAGAATCACCCATTGAATATCATGTTGAAAAAATTGAATACATACTCTAGAAACTTTCAGTAACTCATTAAAATTTACCCCAACTCAAAATTCAAATTTGCCGAAGAGAAATCAAATTGCACAAACGCATGGCGCGTAATATGGCAATAGGATCTTGTGACGTCAAACTACAGGGTGCGCATCGCGGTACCGTTTTCACTGACGACAAAATGTAAAAATTAATTACGCTAGTTCTAATCAGCCGATTTTCAAAATTTTTTTTTTGATGCTCATTTTTTAACGTATATTTTCCAGATATTATAAAATTTTTAGAATTTAAAACTTTGTCAACTTGTCTATTTTAAGTTAGCTTCACGATACACATATATCGAATGTTCGTGCACTATCCAACGATTAATAAACGGTCAAATAATTTTCAAAAATCAATTGCCGCCTGCTGTGCAACTTTTTTTCCATAAACTTTGAAATGTTTTTTTTTCTCTTCATTTTAATTTGATTTTAATTTTGTTTTAATGTCTTTCAAAAAATTTAAACCGACATCGTCATTTTTTTTTGGTTAGCTTCTGGATTTCGGGGTTCAGGTTGCTCCCCGACCCCGTTTCCCAATTATGTCTAGCTGCTCATGATTGTTATAGAGTATGAAACAGTAAAAGAAAATAAAAGTATAATTAAAAAAATAAAAACTTACTAAAGTAATTACAGCTTAAATTTAATTTAACGATAACTACTCAAGAGTGAACTACTAACTGAAAAAGCGTAAAGTAACGAATTAACCGAAGTAAGGAAGAAGACTAACCTGTACAAGAAAAAAACTAAAACTGCATCACTTTCTTAAAAGATCAATTCCAAAATCGATTTCCTTCGCGATTTATTCCTCCCTTCCAAAGTCTCTTGACCAACCAAAATATCATTCAAAATTTCTCCCAATCTGCTATTGGTTGTCCCCCAAAATCCTTCGCGATTTATTCCTCCCTTCCGAGGTCTCTTGACCAACCAAAAAATCATTCAAAATTTCTCCCAATCTGCTATTGGTTGTCCCCCAAAACAAAGAATTTTAATACCCGAAAACCTTTTAGCGCCCTACCGTCCACTTTCTAAATTTCATCTTTTTTATTACTGGAGAAACGTGCTTTCCTCACTTTTTATTTTTTCGTTTGGTGCGCCGACGCACGTGTTTTTTGCCCCTTTTTTCTCCCGAAACCGGACGCACCTTCGAACCCTTTCTTTTTGATATAAAATACCCCTTTTTGGATGATTGACGCCGGCATCGCAACAATCAGTCACAGATGAAACGATTCTTCAATTCCAAAATCTCCCACTAACCCAATTTCTGTGTATCTTTATTCCTTTAGTTATTTTTTTATTTTTTTTATTTTTATCAACCCTTTTTCCTTCGACTCATTGCCGTAACACTACAACTTGGGCTCATTCGACTCGAAATATCAACACTTCCGGAATACTCCAGTCGGCACCTCGAAAGTAATTTCTAGACCAGTTGTTTCATAACAGAAGACATTGAAATTCAAAAAATATCATTTGTTTACAGTAATTGAACAAGAAATCGTCTTGGTGGCTACAATAGATCACACGCCACTTGGAAAAAAATAGCACTATTATACGTAATTGTTAGAAATTCATTCGTAAAAATATCTACCAATCTCCATCCATAATTCCATATCCCCCCCCCCAAAATTCAATTCTAGATCCGCTACTGAAAAATTTTACGCAATTTCAAGCTCTTTCATTAAAATTAATTCAAATTTCATATTTTAAATAAAAATTTTGAATTTTTTAAAATTTACCAAAAAACAAAAAGTGAGCTAGAGGTGTTTTTTTTTCAAAAATTCAACTCGCTCAAATCCGAACCAGCCACCTGAAGAGATTTCCTCGCTAGAAAAAGAATGATAAATAAAAAATCAACCACAAAAAAGACCCTTAATCTTTAACGAAACGTAAGAAACAATGAAATATTAAAATAACACGCATTAAGTAATCCTCCAAAGAATAATGGTTCAAATTTGACGCATAAATTCTTAATTCGCGTATCACCGTCACGGTTCTTCAAAAAGGTAAAAATGACAAGTACTCGAAGTTACCAAAGTAATAAAACATGAGGCTGTCGTCAAGGAACACTGTAAACGAACCACCGTCGTCTTCGTCAGTCATCGTCGTGCCTCCGAAACGGTTCCTCTTTGGTTACAAATTACTGAAAAATTTCGAGTCGAAACAGTCATGAAGTTTCACCTATACGAAGACGTTGTGAAAATCATCAAGCAGCTTCTTGGCAAATCGAACATGTTCGGGTACAAGACAACGACGGCGAACCAACTCTATATGTGGTATTGTTTCATGGGTAAAATCTACACAATCGACGAGTTACATAGACACACGAAATTATTATGGTTTTATTTTCACTCGGCTGGAATTATATTTGTTATTACAACACTCACGTTGTATTTATTGTACGGCATTAACGAGGGATTTCTAATGTTCTTATACGTCTTGTTCGTCGTATTCGTAGTATCATTCACAAACATCGTCCTTCCGTTGTTGGCTTTCGTCTACCGTCGTCGCATCGAATCAGGCATCGAACTTGTCGACAAAATCGTACGAAAGAAATCTCAAACCGTTGACGAAATTGACAACCAAATCAACATGAATTCAATCATGATGAATATCCAACTTACATTTTGGGTACCACTACTTCTATATAGTTGCGTTTGCCACCTAGATATGGCGCTGTTTTACGATGAAAGTAAATCGAAAAACTACGTATACTACCCGATACCATTACCCAACCTGGAGTACTACGGATCTGTAAAATTTTACGTATTTCTCAACTCGATACTTGCCATGCCTGCAGTAACACTATACACGATACATCTCTCTATGATAATGATCCTAATGATAATGACGATCACGTGTCACAACGAAGTGCAACGTATCGTTCACCAAATGAACTCCCTTAGTCGAGAAGCAATCACTTTGCAATCATACCAAGTCATCGAGCCCCGATTCCAACAAACCCTCGTCAAAAGTATACTCGACTATCGCGATGCCATCAGGTAACAACCACAAACCAATTGAGCTCTAGGATAAACGCCATTTCAATTCTAAACCATCGACATTTTCCAGAGTCGTACAACATTTTCGAGGCTTTTATGAAATCTCAGCCAGCATAATACTGCCTACGGCGTTGGTCGTCGAGATAGTTCACGCCAATGTTTTCATGTCGGTAAGTTTCGTATTGCAGATTTTTCAAAAATTATTTCACTTTTGCGTCGACACATTCGCAATGAATTGATCACCTGATGTGTTCGTAGCCTGAATATCCGTTCGCGGTGAAGATGAGAGAACTATCGATTTTCATTGTCTCTATATTGGCAGTGTTTTACTTCTGCTGGATCGGCGAAGCCTTCGAAGAGATGGTAACATTTCATCATTTTTCATCAAAATATTACCTAAGATCACCTAGATGACTGAAGGCAGCTCTTGAAATTGCCCTAAGCGAGTAGTAACGAAGCACGTATCTAGATAGCGTTACCACGTTTCGGCAAAAGTTGCTATGGCAACGCGCGGCTACACGATTGCCAACGCCATCTATCGGTACGATTAGACATTACATTACCAGGGCACATATTAATTAATCTACTTTGTTGATCATCGAACCGAACCAATGTTCTGATTAAAAAATACATTAAACAGAAGTCAACGATGTCGTTCGCTGTATACTCGACGCCTTGGTATTGGTCAACGCGCATGCGCAAAGACGTCTACTTGTTTCTATGCGAAGCTCAACATTCCATAAATGCGACAGCTTGGGGTGTTTATCCGCTCCTCAGGCGCACCTTTCTACGTTTCATGAACACCATACAATCCTCCGTCAACGTTCTGCGAGCCACTACAGTCAATCGATAAATTCAATCGGGTCGAAAGAGAGTTCTCATTTTTGCCTATTTGGCGTTATAACACAAATATTATTATTTCTTTAATTAAATTCTTATGCATCGGATCATCACGTATCACGAATGTCACATGAAATATTTCGTTATTCACTTCCGATACCTTGAAAATTTCATTGGCATCGTTTTTGAAAAATTCACAACTTATTGCATGTCAATAAACACCGAAATACTCCCACATTCAAATTTAAATTACAAAATATTTAAATATTTTTAAAATTTTTGTCCAATGCCATTGGCTATTTTATCATTACGATCCACAATGTACGACAAAATCAACCGATGGAATTCTCTAGAAGTTCAATAAAAAGAATAATTCATTATTTTAAATCATTCGAGAAATTGATAATTAATACAATTCAATAAATGACAATAGTTCTCAAAAGTTGAATCAATGATTCAGGCCTTTGGTTCGTATTCTCGAAATTTTCTCGCAATATCATATCGTGGAATAATTATTTACTCATTTATAATATTTTTCCAATTTCGACGACATTGTTTTTGAAAAATTCATAAATTCATATTTATGCACCATTATCAAACTAAATTATTTTCCCAGTTTCAAAAAACACTATTCAGCATTTAATCAAGAAAATTCATATATCGCGAAATGACCAATAGGAATTCCCTGGGGACGGGGAAGGAGGGAGGATGCACACATCTTTCTTATTTTCATACTTCATTAGCTACATATTAAGTATTTTTTTGAAAAACACAATTTGCTAAAAAAAAAAGCATTTCTTAGTTTAAAAAAAAAACTTTAAAAATAAAAACTATACATGTAGATAATCAATCGAAATGTTAATTTTGTTTTAGATTTTTTCTGAAATTCAACAGGTACGTTCGAATTCAGACCACACTGCGAAGTTCTCAAGATTACACTGTAAATAAATAATATTTTCTCATCTTATATCTCGTAAAAATTCAACTTATTTGATTAGATTACCAGCTTATGTTTATTTTCAATTACTGTGCAAAAGATACATTCATTAGAATGTTTTTTTTTTGTAATTTATTTAATACAACAAGTTACAAAACATTTACTCGACACTATTTGCATGAACTAGTTAAAAATTCTCGATACGAATGTTGACCTACTGGAATACCAGCAATTTAAACAACACCACAAAAGTTACCCCAATGGGGTTCAGTACCACCCAAGACACTGGCTCAGTCCATTTTCATCCCTTCATACATCACGCATCAAAATTCTCTCTTGTCCAAACCGAACCGCGAATATTACACGACGTCACATCTTTGCAAATCCAGCCACGTCCGCGACATCGTAGACCAAACTTCGGCATCCTTTCACCTCTGCGTGCGTTTCCATTCAAACCGATTGATTTTTCGTGTCACGTACGATCGGCCGACTACACGCTTCATCTCCATATGAAGCTCTACATGAATTTACAACATTACAAGGCCCAGAGAAGCTATACAGTTCAACGAGACAATGTCCGTGAAAAAAAAAAACAGACCCGAAACATCGTCGCACGTTCCGAGTTCACCGAGTATATCAATGGTACGCGTAATAATGAATTTTATCTTGTTTACGACACGATACCGTTAGGAGATCCGCACATTCCTCCAGGATTTTCGTAAAGGATTCGAAGACAAAAGTAATACAATCAAACGACCACGAAATCAATTAAACGTCAAAGTTGCGATATTTAATTCAAATTAAAAAAAATCGTAACATCGAGAAGCCAAAATACTCTCGAAACTATTCAAAATCGATTCACAAAAAATTAAAAAAAAAAAACGATCGCAAGCAACAACCTCCCACATCGCTCCATCCTCTTCACGCACGTACTCGACCCAGGACCCTATTCAACATCCCCATAAAAAACACCCCGTGGCATTTTTTCCGCCATAAATCACGATCTACAACGCATAAATTCATTCAATTCGCAGATACCCCTCGACAAAGCGAATTCCACATTTCCGCGCTATTTTTTCCACGCCAGACACCGAACTCCGGATAAATTTACGTCTTTCGATATCGCACATGTACCCGAACATCATATCGACATTTCGAACTTACTGACCGGAAAACCTCTACGTGGTTTGTCCGGCACAAAAAATCACTTCGTAGTTGGAAACGTGAAAAAAAAAAACGGAATTTTTGAATGAAAATACACGCCGATGTTAAATTACCTCTACCGTATAATATCGGTCGTTAATAATAGCGGAGATTTTAGCTTTTTTCTCGTTATTTCGCGCCGCCTCTAATAATTCCCGAAGACGTGTCCGTTTAAAAGCAATTATTTTCGTGTAAGATACCCGAACCTCGGAATGTACCGTATACCACGACCAATGTACTACTACCGAGATGGTACGATGGCGTTAAACGCATTAATAACCGATCAGGCGTATATCTCACTATACATTTGGCAACGTTTTACTTTATTACCGGCTTATCGTGCGATGCTCGTTTATGGCGGCGGCTGCCGTTGCGGCCACGACCTGCCCGCAGTACCATATACCTTACAGGTGTTCCATTGTTGCACCAAGAGATTACATAGTACAGCGTTAGGATAAAAGGTAGATACTAGATACACGTATATTCGAAATATGTACGCTACGCGACGCCAAGGTAAAGGGTACTGGGCGTAGGTATGGAAAATACCTTCTTTACACAATGTAAATTCACTCTGTAATATGCGTTCGTCGACAAGTTCCATGGAATGACCACGAAGGGCGAGGGGAGGGTGGTACTATCCATGTAACTTCCAAGACTACGTTATGTCATCGATCGACCAAGTAAACAGGAAAATATTTCCGATAGTAAAAATAATTGAAAAAACCATTTTCGAATTGGATTCTTGCACAAAAAACATGACATAAGATGCTTCACGTGTGATAAGCGTTTCAACACACGTTAAATATCTTCCTACCACTGATATTTGCCATTAATTATACGAAAAATGTGCCACATTAATTATTTTTAATCAAATATCCTGCTAATTGACACGTGTCACTAGGTATTTGACACGTGTCATAAAAACCCAGATTGTGAAAACATGCGATAATGTGTCTAAAACATAATAAAATACACGTGTCACTGACACGTGTGGACACGTGCATACACCCCAATGACACGTGTCACCATGGAAGTACATCTTTATCAAAGAAATAAAGGAACTAAACCACGTAATATTAGTTAAAAATCACGTGTCAATAATCATAAATCAAAAATCCACGTGTCGATCTGCTTCTTGAATGATCAAACCGTGCAACACGTGTTGCAAAATGGAACATACGTTATTAATTGAATGACCATAGTCTGGAAATTATGCAAAAAATACGCAAGTTATCGTGAACACGTGTTACAACACCTTCGTAAATTAAATTAGCCCACGTCGTTAGATACAAGTTCATATTGTGCCTGATTTCCTACTGCGTAGTGGACGTAATTTAAATTATTTTTCATGTTGATCTCGTCGGACACGGGTACACGTGTTATGTAAGATATCATAGCCTATTAATATCTTTAAACGTGTCTCACAGAGACGTAGAAAATGTGAGTTTTTCACGTGTAGTAAAACGCATAAACAAAACATGTGTTTGTGACACGTGTCAGACGACTTATGCAAAATTAACACGTGTCATCACTAAAAATAAGTCAAGTATTTCACGTGTTTATCGTAAACAATTCGTGTAAGCGTAGAAATGATAAATAGTTTCCAACTACATGACACGTGTCATAATTTCAAGGTTATATCTACCGATCTATCTGTAACGTAAACAAGTGTAATGTGGAACATGACACGTGTCATAATTTCGACATCAAATCCATTTGTCAATCTGACACGTGAACACATGTGATGACTCCTCTCATACAATTCGCATTTACGTTCGTTAACAGCTTTACACGTGTCTTGCAATAACAACACGTGTTAGTTTCATGCACGTGTCGCCAAAAATACACATTATACGTATTAAATATAACCTTTTCCATCGATTGTCGAGAATAAACGAATCCCAAATCATTCCTTGAATATCGTAGTCCAAGTGACACGTGTCATTAGACGTGCCAACGAACTCGTATCACGCTTGTCGTTTCGTTCGAATGCATCAAAAACCACCTTCGGAATTCATTATTCGATTGGCAACTTTTCAAAAAAGATATCACGATTAAAGAACGTAAATATATTATGGAAAAATTATCTTCTCCAGCTGTTCACCTCACGAGACCAAATTAGACTGTTCATTTCATATTTTCTTTTCCGTATGCTTTTTCAAATGCGAAAACATCGCCGATAATTCATACAGTAAAATGTAAAAGCTACACCTCCGATTGAACACCTTCTCTTCCAGGGTTGCCACCTTCATGAAGCCGTACATACGCCACTTTCTGGCGAGAAATTCGATCTAGAGCGCTAATCCGCTAAACTTCCAGTTCTCTTTTGGACGAAATAAACTCCCCAATATCTTCGGGTGAAAAAAATCCACATATTGTTGCCAATACTCGAGATATCGAACTTTTCCAAGAACCATTTGTATCTTAACGTTCGCATTCCGATCCGGTTCAACAAAACGAAATACGAGCTGCTGGCACAAACCTCTCTTCGTTTTGCCTCCCATAATAAACACATTTTCCAAGTTACCAGCGAAATATGGGGGCCTTATTACAATTTCGTTATCGAAACCGGCGTTAATACGTTCACGCGGTAATCTACTTCTCGGAAGGGAGGGAAAAACAACTATTTTGCGGTAATTACCCGATACTACGCGACCAATAACCTAATTACATTTAACCAATACCATTTTAACCGGCTCGAAGACGCGTTTTGTGAAACAGGTGTACACGATACGATCGCGAATACCACACTCGTTCGCTTTTAAACGGCCGAACTCGTGACCCGTTAATTTTTTCGAAATATTCCATCTGCAGATACGCACCGCGCACGTAATTAAACTATCATTAGCGACTTCCTTATTGAAAAATAAAAACCACCTTCCTACACGTTCAATAATTACGAAAAATTAAAAAAAATACCGCTTCTTTGTGCGGCGAACGTAGCACGTACGTCTTCTTACTCGTTCGATGGAAACCTTCGCGAAATTCAGAACCGCTCCGAGACTCGTTTATGTCTTTTAATTACCTTTTGTTATATTATCGAAATTAATTCCACTGGTTTGCCCCTTCTGTTGAACGCGACGATTTCTATGTGACCCAGAATCACACGATGACAAAAAATACCACACTTGCCACTTGATTGGTGCCTTCGATGAATACAAACGAGGAAAATCACTCGAAACGTACGAATTATATAATATGTCGAAGATTAACACGCCGTTGTGTACCGTTAATAAGCGCGACCTTCGATTTGGGCCAATCAAGCTGAGATATAAATTACCGTGTAATTTACTCGGCCCCCTCGACGTCGCTATTCCGTAAATAAATCAAACATCGCGCGAGATTATAGATGATTATAACTCAACGCGAACGCGTTTCCATCAAATCCAGCACGAATTTATAACTGCGTAAAAACGACATCGGAAGAGTTTCGAAAGAATTGTACGTTTCAGCGTCGTTGACTGAAGTATGATCGATGGACCAAGGACGTAGGAGACTCGAAGTACCAAAAACCTACTTCGAAGAACCGGAAAACGCGTGAGTATCGAATATGAATGATTTTCGCCAAAAAAATGAAATTAGCGAATGAATAAACTCGTCGTGAAAGATTCATCTCGTCTTTCACTTCTCGACGTTAATTCGAGAAGAAATCACAAAAATGAGCTGAACAAGTCGATAATTATAATTTATCATATTTCTTAAGAATTTAATTAAAAAGTTAGTCATTTATTATTTTAAAAGAATATTATAAGAAAAAGTGATTCAAATCGTTCGCGAACGAAAAATTGCACAAACGGTATCTAAAACTGAACCTTAATTGTTTGAAAATATATCACGATAAAAAGAATTAATAAATCATAGATTCGTTCAAAATTGAACAGAATCATTCGCGAACGATTTAAAAAGCTCTTCGTTTGCTATTTCAATTAACAATTCGTAAACGAAAAATTGCTCAACTGGCATTTCAACTTTTTGAAAATACCACAAAAAAAAGAGAAGAACGATTCACGACTTTGAAATAGAAATTATTGTCAAATAATGAAGGAAGCAACGTTCATAAAATCCCCAAAAAACATTACAGGTCAATAAATCGTCAAAACACTCACAACGAATTGAAAAATCATCAATTAACACATTCCGCTAGACAAAGGATTCACCTCGTTTGTGAACGATTCAATCAAAATTTCACTCGAAATATACCATGCAATTTTTCACTCATACACTATTGATTCAAATCACATGAAAACGATTCCAGAAACGAACGCTGAGATAATTGAATCTTCGTTCGTGAACGAAATTTTCCATTTTCAAAAATAATTTGCCTCATAAATAAAAGATTCGTATTAGTTAACAATAAATAATTCAACAAAATTCATCATTTTTAGAAATGACCTCTACGACGATAGGGTCATTTCGTTGGCGAATGATTCATATCACCTACAAATGATTTTGAACGATTTGAACCAAAATATTATTTTCATAACTAGATGAAAATCACAAAAAGTAATTTAATTTCTTAATTATAATCTTCGTTACAAGATTCATTTCGTTCATGAATGACTTGCTCAACATGAGATATTCTTCGTTCGTGAATGAATCGAAGTGATTTGTTGCACAAAGAATAAAAATAACTTGAATTACATACTTCGTTTGCAAACGATTCGTTCATTACATTTACCGTTTGCAAACGATTCGTTCATTATATCTTTCGTTCGCGAACGATTTGTTTAGGCCACGGTACAATAAAAATGAAAATTGAGAGAATTAAGCAGAATATGCTACTGAAAAACTAATTGAACGTAATTTACAAAAAAATTCTCCAATTTCGGGGAAAACTATGCAATAAATGAACCACATTATTAAACATATTTATTTTTAAACATAATCCACGCTTCGTTAAATCGCAAATCATCCATCTTGCGCCATCTTTACGCCATTATGCCATCGAAATTATCGGTATTATAACAAAACAACGCCTCTTTCAAAATATTCACTACTTCCGAATTGGGAGCCCTGAATACATTCCTTCTACTATCAAAGCTCAAGAACCCCTGACCTATGATGAAATTCACGAATAATCCATACGTGTATTGTTTATACTCCACGTCCTTCTGTTTGCAGAATAATAAAAAATTCAAAAAATCCATCCTAGTCGGATCTCCGAAATCCGCCCTCCGGAAATACACCGCATTTCCAGCCACCAAGGCGGTGGCAATCATTCGAAATTCCTTATACCTAAGTAACTCCATCAGAACCTTGTCTCGGGTAACTTCGTCGGAAATCCAATAATTCCTCATGTCATCTTCCATCGAATGACCGATACTTTCCAAGAATCTCGTCACCGAATGCGGATTACACAGATTACTCAATTTTCTCGTTTTATACCCGCAATAACACTCCTTAATCCGGTTCCTAGTGGTCTCCTCCGAAACACTATATAAGTCCATCAATCTCTCAACGTCATTTTCAGTGAATGCGAAAAATGCACCGAATTCGTGCTCATCCAAGAAGACACGTTGCTTGAAATGCCTCAAATCGACCTCGCTAACGCCAAAAGCCAAATTACTCGTGCTGGTAATCAGCACGTACGATACAGCACGTAGCTGACATTTCGATACGCCGATTATCATCTCGTTAATGTAAATATACACCAATTCGATATCTTCTCTGGGGCGCGACAACGCGTCCGGCACCATCACCGCGTCGTAATTGTCGATAAGTAGGGTAACATCGGCTTCGTAATATTTATGCAAAATACCCGCCATATATCTCAGCCCGACCACGACGTCGGTCTCGTTCAATCTACGTAGTTTTAATTTCTCCATAAACGCGATCTCCTCGTCGTGTATACCTTTGGCGTTCAGGTACCCGGAGGCTGCGTCAAACAGGCCGGTGTACTTGTCCACGAAGCACTCGTGCAGTTTATCGTTCAAAACCTCAATCACCTCTTCTTCGGTGAAATTACCAACGACCTTGTCTAATTTCAGGTTTAAATAAATAACCGCGTATTTCGACATATGCCTTTCAACCAAATCGACGTATTTAAAAATGGCTAAATCTTTAAAAAGCTCATAAGCCGAAGAATCCATGTACCCTTTGAGTCTCCCATCAGCCCACGTGTCCATCTGCAAGAACCTCTCGATCATCCGCAAATTACTCGACTTGCCGAAACGTCTCGGACAATTAATCAAATTAGCGGAGCCGCCTTCCAAAAACACCTTCAATAGTTCGCTCTTGTCGACGAAATACTTCCTCCATCTCAGCTCCGCGAAACTCTCCGTCGAATCGCTCCGCCGTACGATCTCGAGCGCTAATAAAATCCCCGAAATTAACGTCACGCCATAAACCATACTTTTTACACGCGATTTACACGAACCCAAAAAAATTCAACGGTCATCGGCAACATTCGAACACGTTGCGATTCGTTGGCCATAAAAATAAATGAAATCGTGGCGATAAAATCTTTTTATCTTTTTAATAACGCTTCCAATCAAACGCAAACAGGAAAAATATCTGTGCAATGTTTGCATCAAGCAGTCGTTCGCGAATGAACTTATTAGCAAAGAGGAATCGTTTTCTTTGGTTGATGACTCGTTATCGAGCTTCATTACCTTGAGTTGAAATGAAACGATAAGGGTCTCAATTTTGCATGGTTGATGTAGTGGAGGGGTGAGGGAGACAGGGAGACAGAAGAATAATTCCCTGAACTGTTTTTTTTATTAATTTTTTTAACAATGTAATATACAAATGTGCCGCAAAATATTCAAAAATGTAATTTTTTGCGATAAATTACAAAGATCTTTACCTTTTTTCATGAAAATTTTTTTTTACCTCTTCTCTGCTCCAATCAAATAACTCTCAACATCATCACCTTGCGATTTTATTAAATAAAGTATTCTAATCGAATAAAATATAAATGGCGAGGTGGAGAAAGGGGAAATTTTCGCGTATTTTTAATCGAATTTGTATTGACCACTAGAATCGAAAATTACAGATAAATGACATATTCCTTCCAAATATGCAATTTTTTCATTCTTATCAATGTTACCACATTATACGATTTTTTTCCAAAACTAAGAAATTTTCAGAAATTTAATGAAATGAGCTGAACATGCAATTTTCCCACCGAAACCAATTTAATATTGATCCTTGCCACCCCCTTTCCCTCAATTTTCTTAAAAATAAGCTTTCATCGATATTGGGAGAATAGATCACATTGAAATGGGAAAGTAGTGCAAAAAACTCCGCAAATACAGCAAAATTGATGATAAAAAATTCAAACTCCTCCCGCTCCTCCGATAATTTTTTTTTAAAGTTTAGAGAATAAATCTTATTAAAATGAGAAAATAGTTCAAAAAAATTCAAAAAAAGTGGTAAAATTTACGCTAAAAAAAATTCAAATACGAAATCACAATATTTACTCAATATCACTTTATCCCATAAAAGTGAATACTAAGTTTAAAATTTGAAGTAAAAGTAAAAAAAAATAAAAATCAAGAGCTATTTTTTGGGAAAAAAATTGTAAAATAATTTCAAAATTGGAGACAAATTAAATCAAAATTTTAAAAAATTGCATGGAAAACCTCCCCTTTCCTAAAAAAAAATTAAAGAAGAAAAAACAACAAAATTAAATCTCATACAAAAAAAATACAAGTAGAAAAATTGATGAAAAATTTCCAAAAAACCAAAAATTTGTACTCAAATTGAAGAAACTTTGCAATGAAAAAAAAATAAGGATTAAAAATGGTATCGGATTTAGTTTGGAATGAAAAAATCAAGTCGAACAAGAACAAAAATGAAAAAAATGGCCGGAAAAACAAGAACTCACTACAAATTAATAAGAAAGTTCGAAAAATAAAGTTGAAAAAAATTTTTTTTTAAATCGAAATAAAACAGGAACAGAACTTTTTTGGGAGAATCATCAAAAATTATAAAAAATTTGAATAACAATTCGCCAAAATTTGTTAAAAAAATTCACCGAAAAAATACTTTTCTGTCTACTTATTTTATCCCACCATCGATACACAAAAAAACACATTTAATTTGACCATCTCGCATATCGTACCCAAAAAATTTTTTAAATGTGAAAAAACCGTTATATTTTTGAAAATTTACAACCACCGATTTCGCATAACTTACAATAAAAAATCAAAAAAATTAAATACACGAAAATACTGCAAAATGATAAACTCGAAGCGTAAACATATTTACATCTCTTCATAATCACGTATCGATGTAGTTATCATCCATTAATATAACCTAAAATATACCCCTCCCCTTCGTTAATCCTTACTCTGCGCCTCTATCTTCTCCAACGCTTCCTTCATAGCGGTCCTTATTTCCATATTGGGCCACTTATAATACGCCTTCTTATCAAAGGCGAACCCAACATATCCTTCGTCGAGTAGAAAAGTCATGAACATTTTCAAATCGTACCTCGTCAATCTCTCATCTTTATTCTCGTATAAGCCCAGAAAATGCGAAAAATCGACTTGAGTGCATTTATCGACAATCTCAAATGAGAAAACCTCTTTCGTATTAAATAACTTGACGAGTTCGCGGAACTCCAAATACTTAAACAACGCCACGAACAAATCATCGGTACCATTCTGCGTCTGAATCCAATAATTAGCCGGCTCAACGGGTGGCACCTTTTCGCAATACCTCGCGATGGAATAGGGATTAAAAAGGAACACTTGCTTGTCACTGGTAACGTAGCCTTTGTAATAATCGATCATTTTCGATTTACCAGCGACGTCGTCCTTGTGAACCTTATTCGCCAAATCTTCCACTTCGCTTAAGATGAATCCGAAATACCTACTGAATCTGTGATTCTCCAGGAATAAATTCTGTTCGACGAACTTAAAATCCAAGTTTCGCACTCCCAATACAATACGACTGGTACTTAGCACCAAAGCTTTATGCGTCAGATCATCGGCGTTCTTGAAAATACCGCTCATTACTTCGCCCATTTGTACGTAGAAATTTTCGATATCGTACCTCAGCCTCGAGATACCATTCACCATAACGTTATCGTAATTATCCACCAGCAAGATAAACTTGACGCCATAGTACGCTCGCACAATCCTCGCGACGCGTTTCAGCGAACACAGCAAATCGCGTTCTACGACCTTCTTGCGTTTGACGCGTTCCAAGTACTTTATATCTTCCTCGCGAACACCTCTCTTCGCCAAAACCTCTTTCGTGACATTCGTCAACCAGAAATATTTCTCGAACGATGCATAAAGCTTGTCGTTGATGAACCTGAGCACGACTTCGTTGGTGAAATTGCTAATACTATTGTTGTACTTCAAATCCACCACCAAAACCGCGTACTTGCACATATGCTCCTCCACGAAACTCGTATTTTGGAAGATCTTCAAATGTTTCAGCATCGCGTAAGTAGACGTATTCGTGTAATGTTTCGGTTTATCCTCCGAATCAGGCTCGATTTCCGAGAACAATTTTATCATTTGTAAATTAACCGTGCGCCCGAAGCGTCTCGGACAAGAGACGAAATTAAATTGAGGTCCTTCGAAAAACACCTTCAGTAGTTCGCTTTTATCGACGAAATAAGGTTTCGACATTAACTCGACGAAACTCAGTTCTTCCCTCGAGAACGGCGCAAGTCCTTCGCCGGCTTTTATCATCGTCGTAATCGTCGCCGTCGTCAGCATCCACCAAGAAAACGGCGATATTCGATACAGCACGTTCGTCTGCATCTGAGCGAGTAAAAAAAAAAAAACAGTAAGGAAAAAATCGCGAAACGATTCTACGAAAATTCTCCCACTAGCTCGAGTCGGAATGCTGGCCTCGTCGATTTTTTGTAGGTCAAACGTTTCTCAGCATCTTAACCATTGAGTCTATGATCCAACAATTTCTTCGAAGGATTGAGAAAAATGCGATAAATTTCAAAAGAAGGGGAAGGGGGATTTTTTGAGTTTTCCCCTTGGTCGATGATGTTTAAAATTTGAGAAATCCAAAAAATCGGAGACCGAAGAATCACTCGAGTGCAACGAAGGCAAACTTTTTTACACTGAATCATCAAAATATGCAATTTTTATACTTTTTGGGATGTTTTTTGGGCAAAATTTATTATTAAATTTCAAAAAAAAACCATTAAAAATTGGCACAATACATGTAAGTGAAGTTAGGATGTGAAGATGAGAAGGAAAGGATGGGTGGGGAGGGGAATAAGACCAATAAATGGTACCTACATTTTCTCCGATAAAAGATCTTTTTCAAGAAAACAGTTCTAATCTCAAATAGACGTCCGAAAAAAATTCCAAAAAATGGAGTAAATGAGAATGGAATAAGGAGGGGGAGGGAAAATTAATAATACGGTCATTCACCTACCACTGCCTTTCGCAAATGACTCCTCGACAACATAAATATTTCGACTCAAAGTAACGAAAAGCGAAAACCTGCGAATATTGAATTTCAAGGACGTTCAAACTTGAGAGTTTCTCCAAAATGGGATACTTTGACCAAAAGTGAGGGGAGGGGTCCAAATATAAACAAAATAAAGAGTGAAAGAGAAAATTCCAAGATTTTGCGTACCTCAAAAGCACTTGTCAATTGACTAATACTTTAAATTTTCAAAGCATTAATGAAAACTCGAAAATAATATGGGGTGGCATTGAACACATTCATCGGGAGCTGTAAAGAGAACGAATGTAGTAGAATTCACTCTCGTCAATTCTCCAACACGAAAAAAAAAACACTTCGAATTTTCAACACATTTGTAAGCAAAAGCAGAAAAACGATGTGGGGCGACATTGAACACCATCATTAGGAACTAGAAAAGGAAAGAGGACGGAGTAAAATTTACTCTAGTCAATTGTCTAGCATAAAAACACTTGGAATTTTCAAAGCATTTGTGAACAAAAGCTCAAAAATAATACGGGGCGACATTGAACACATTCATTGAGAACGGGATGGAGGAAAGGGGCATAGTAGAATTCAAAGTACCGTTAATTTTAAAAAGTAATGAAAATTTTCGAGAAATTATTAATTTAGAAAGTATGGGGAGACTTTGGACGGCACGATGAGAGTGAATAGATCTTGGTATTTGACAAAATACCCATTTACTTTGAAAGGATCTCATTCATTTTCCATTCCAAGACAAATATTCGAAAAATTTTGAAACAGAACGTTAAAGAAATAGAAGAGGAAGGGTGGGGGTAAAAATATTAACGAATAGAGAGGCCATTTAGTATGCACATCAGTGCCCATCATTCGCCATAATTTACTATAGACAAGGCCCTCGAAGAGAAAGATAACACTTAGTAAATGTATTAATAAAAGTATAAGGAAGGAGGAGGGGGTCCGTCATCTTGTAATTGATTTGATATAGACGTAAATTAACAAAATTAATTATTAAATTTGTACACTAATCGACATGTGTGCCAATTTCGTGATGATAAAAAGTCGAAAAAAAATATTAATTAGAGATAGTCGAAAAAATCGGGACATCGAATTAAATAAATTAGCGAATAAATTCAAAAGATGAATAAAAAAGAGGGCTTACTTCGTATCATACGTAAGCAAAAAAAATTCACAAAAATACGAATATTATCATTGATGATTTTCAAATTTTGAGCCGAAAAATCGACGAAAGTATAAAACTTTAATTTTGGATCTCATAAGCACCAATTTTCATTTTTTTCTGCAATAATTCGTTCAAAAAAAGGCATCGTTATTCGTCGATTAATTTCGCAGACAACACCACTTCACCCCTTTCCCCTTCTCTAGAGATAAATTCAGATAAATTCAGATAAATTATCCCGAAAAAATTATTAAAAAAATACAAAAACAAAATACCACCCTTCCTCCTTCCCAGCAAAATACCACAACATTCCTGTACTGCGGGCCAACTCGAGGCTAAGAATAGTATCAGCACTCACCATATAACTCGTTAAATCCGCTAAAATTAAGGGAAATCCACCACAAAAGCCAGAAGCAATGTAACAAACACCAACGGAGGCTTGAAAATGAATACGATACGGAAAAGATACTCCTATAAATAACATCTACGAAACGTAATCTACCAAAGAGTAAACAAGGTTATTGACAGATAAACTCTAGCTTCCTTTTAAATTTCAGTTCGAAAATAAGCCCACGATAAGGCTCGGTTACCGGGTATTTTATCGTCGTGAAATTACACGAAATATGAGATTAAATACGACCGAGTTTGTAGATTAGTTCGTATACGCGACGAATTCTTAGAAGGGTTCAAGATCGCCTCCGAATTCCCTTTGGCCCTCCGACTGAGTACAATACAAGCAGCAGAAAGAGCAGCGGGTCATCAACGTGTGAGCTTTCTTCCACCGATATCGTTAATTAGATAGACCATCTTAAGTACTTCGCATCGCACCAAGGACGAGCTCTTCGAATAATACCCTGCGCCGTGCACAGCATCCATCGAGATGTTAGGGTCGACGATACTAAAAATTCACTCCGGATTAAACGGCTGCTCGAGGCACATGTGGTACAGCCGCAGGGGATCCACGGAATCGTTCTACTCCATCACGCCAGCGGTGTTTTCGCGGCTTGAATTCGTCACCTCGAGAACCACTATGGTCATTCCGATGGTTAAATACAAATCGCAATCGCATCGCTTTACCGAAGCCATCTTTCTGCATCGTTTTTAACCGCTTTCCAGTTACCATCGACGATATCCGGTGAACTATAAAATCCGATACGCACATGGCCATGGGTCTATTTTTAAGCTCTCGCGGCTTCACAAGGCTCGCCATCGCCGCAGATTCTTCCACGCGTTGCCAAAACTAACGGTCGTAAATTAACGAAGCCGGTGGCTGGTTTTTCTCTTCGGAGTGTTTTCTCAACTAATCACCTAGACGAAGATGCGGTTAAACGATTGACTCTGCGTATCGGTTAATACGCCTTCTTGACGAATCTTACGTTCATTCTGTGGTCTGTACCGTATCCGCTATGAAGATTTGTTTTATAGTCTATTTCACACTCGACAAGGATCGCGGATTATCGTCTTCTCGTTGATAAAATGACGCTGGAAGTTGGTAAGGATGTGGTCTACGATGTTACGTTGGTATTTTATTGGCTTCGCAATTACATACTTTATTTGTCGAACGGGTCGATGCGATTTACCCTTATTTCAAGTACTTCTATTAGCAAACCCTACGAATAAACTCTTAATTTCTTCTTTTTCCCGTACAAACCTCTCAATTTGTTTTTTTTTAACAATTTTTGCTACAATAGCAGATGTTCATTTTTTTTCAATATTATATTACTGATGTTTTCTGTAAACTTTTCGTTTATTTGATAAATTTTTGAAATTTTTTTTATCTTATGAAATATTGCTATAGCGGAAAATTTTCGTCACTTTTTGACCACATTTTTTCGTCATTTCGATAATTATTTTTTGATCTGTTTGACACAATTAAAAAATCGAAATCGGAAAATAATTTTTATATTTTTTGAATTTTTTGTTAATTAGGCATATTTTGGTCCCTTTGATGAATTTTAGTCATTTTTTTTGTCGGTTAGATAAAATATCGTTTCTAGCAGAATTTAGTCATTTATAACAAACTATTGTACCTCTAACAAATTTTCGTCAAGTTTTATAATTTCAAGGTTAATTCAACAAATTTTTGTTATCAGCAGTTTTGCATGGTTTTTGATATAATTTTCGTCAAAAATAATTTTTTTTTGCTTTTTGTCAATTTTGCTCGCATCGAATGAATTTTTTCACTTCATTAATATTTTGCTATTTTGCAAACAGAAATTTTTTGTGATTTTACCATTTTTGTTCTTGTTGTTGTTTGTTTTGTTTTTTCCATTAACGTGCCTTTACTGCTGCTAGGCCAGAGGCACGGATCGATTAGATGACTTTAGATTTGGGAAAGGATATTGGAGGATCTTAGGAATGAGAACAAACGGGAAAGGACCGCCTCATTGTCCTGTAGGAGGTCACGTAAGTTGGAGGGGAGAGAGAATCTAAGACGGAGGTTGGAGAAAGATGGACAGTCTATTAGGATGTGTCGGACGGTGATGGGAGCAAGGCAGGTGGAGCAGATAGGAGCTGGAGAGTTGGAGAGGAGGTGAGAGTGACTGATCCGTGCATGGCCTATGCGAGGCGACATAGGGCAGTTTCTTCCTTTCTTGATAAGCGAGATGACGATGGCCAGGGAGTCGTGGTCAGTTTAACAGAACGGAGTTTGTTCGTCTGTGGTAAAGAGTCCCAGACAGCGGACCATTTCGCGGCGAAGGCCCGTCTAACGGCAGTGGTCATGTCGGAGGCAGGAGTGAGAACAAGTTGAGCCGGAAAGTACGAAACGGCCTCTCTCGCGGCGCGGTCGACTTTTTCATTTGATGTAATACCGCGATGACCAGGGATCCACGCGAAGACGATTTCGAGAGAGGGCGATTCGAGCAGCGAAGAAATAATGTCCTTGGCTATCGGATGTTGAGACTTGTCGCGAAACCGATTCAGACAATAAAGCGACGATAGCGAGTCGGTGCAGATGAGAGAATTTACGCGAAGGGTTTTGGCCAGATCGACTGCCAGTTTAAGGCCGTAAAGTTCCGAGCTAAGGACAGAGAAGTGTGACGGAAGAGAGAAACGCACAGGATCAGTTTCATCGACTAATACAGCGCAGCCTACCAGTGAGTCCACTTTCGAGCCATCGGTGAACATTTTGGTGAAATTCACGTATTTAGATGCGAGAGCCATAAATTCAGATATTGCGACAGATGGTGGAATTGTCTTACCTACTTCCAGGAGAGAGAGGTCTAGCTTAAGAGAAAAGGTTGACCACGGAGGAAGGATGGAGAGAGAGTTGGAAAAAACAGGAGGGATAGTGAAGTT
>QBDW01001798.1:0-17280 GCA_003261595.1 Maconellicoccus hirsutus
AAATAAAAACTTCAGAGCAAATGCAACTGGTAAATTCAACGAATACCGTATCACTTTATCGATAGAAATCAAATACTATAACCAACCACAACATTCATTTCCAGCTCAAGACGATGAAAGCAAAAAGTGCTGCTTTTCATCAAAAACACGGTAAACTGAGCGACATAATCAAGAAACTATACGCCAAATTGGGCAAAACATCCCCCGATGATGTCAGTTTAGTCGAAAGATTCAGAAAAAAATTCGCTTCTTCTCAGAAAAACGCAAATTAAACTTCGATCGCCAGCAAATCAATAACTTCTTCAATATTTATTATTATCTTCAATTCTTCATTTATTTAAGAACTGTTATGTGTAACAAAATAAATTAATAATACACATAACTGCACCGTTATTTTCACCAGTGATTAAATTTCCTTAGATAATGTTCAAGGCTTCACTAGCACACATGATAAAATAATCACATTTCCTTTTCGATTGACTTGAAAGCAATTACCACCAGAAGCACTTATCAACCGTATGAGAGCGCAGCTGGTAGCGAACTGATTCCGTTTCGTAACAGAATCGCCTCTAAAAGTGGTGGGGATAACAACGAGACGCACGGAGAGGAAGAGTACCCTTCATCACGTTCAATATCCTTACTGCTGTCAACACTGATGAAACAGCAGCAATGTTTGGTCGCACGAAACAAATTTTTTCACTCAAGAATCCGCTTAAAAAATTATTTGGAAATTTTCCCCAATCAAAATTTAAACTACTTCAACATCGTCACCTCTGTTGCTGCTCTGCCATACTTCATGAACGTCGTACCTCCCACAAAAAATTTTTGAAAATGGTACGTTAGCATGATATGCATAAAGATCTTCGCAATAATATTTAAATTTCATAAATTCTCGATGGAAAATGACACACCGAGTCAAGACTACGAAAGAATGTCCTCATTACATTACGCTTCAAAACACGATATTTTCGACAAAATCTCATCTAACCCCCGCAAAATTATTTTACACGGTATCACCACAAACGTCCCACTCAGGCGTAGATAACAGAACTCCATATACGTAATTTACATACAATAAATAACATCCCAAAATTCAAACCAAATCGGTGAATTATATGGAAAATAATAACTTCTTTTATCATCACTTCCTTTCTCTCTACCTTCCTGCATACCAGGAAGCAAAAAATTCGAAGATAATGCGACCTTGGTTGACCTTCGAATCTTACGAAAAATAACGAATAATCATCATTCGAACACAACGTCGCTTGCTTTCACGAATAAAATCGCGTTCCTGTGCATTCGGCGTGACCATGTCTCTTATAAAATTCGTATTGCCTTTTATATGCATTGCGGTGGTAAATAGTTTGTCTTCTTCAAGTGTCCAGCAGAAAGTGTACAGACTACCAAACACCATTTCTCCGGTATCTTACGATCTGAAAATAGACACAGACTTCGCCAATTTCACGTTCTCCGGCACCGTACAAATAGCCATCCACGTCAAGTTCACCACCGGTCGAGTAATTCTGCATAGTAAAAATCTCATCGTCGATGACCTCCAATTGACCAGCAACAATGGTACACGTATACACCAAACATATGATTTCGACACAGCCAACAGCCTCCTGATCATCGAATCTGCCGAGAAACTGATCTACAACACGGACTACCTGTTGTTCATCCAATTCCATGGTACGCTGAATAACAAGAACAACAGGTACTACCGTGGATATTATCGAACTTCTTATCGCCTGGGGAGAGAAAAACGGTAGGCACTTCTTGTTTTCTATTTCGAATTCACGATCATTTCGCACTTCCTTGAAATTTCTTCATCTAATTTTCCAGCTGGCTCGCGATAACGCAATTCGAACCAACATACGCCAGAGAAGCTTTCCCTTGCTTCGACGAGCCCCGCTTCAGGGCACCGTTCACGATTTCCTTGGCGCATTCCAAAGATCACGTTGCCATTAGTAACATGCCCTCCGAGGAGGTACTACCTATAGAGTACGTATCACACATCATCATCCGCGAGAAACAGATACCCAACCGCCAATGGTAATCCACTCCATGTTACAGGTCTTCAAATGGCACCCGAGTCTGGGAGAAATTCCAACCAACACCCCATCTTCCGACGTACCTGATCGCCTACATGATATCCGATTACAAATCCATTTCCAGCGACGACGGACGAATCCGCGTCTTCGCCCGGCCAAACGCCATCGACCAGTGTGCTTTCGCGTTAGAACAGGGTATAAGAGTACTAGACCATCTCGAGGGATACACCGGCATCAAGTTCAAGTCGCCTAAACTGGACATCGTAGCTGTGCCGGAATTCGAAGCAGGAGCCATGGAGAACTGGGGCTTGACCACTTACAGGTACCACACCTGATCTCCGCACGAACAACCCATCACTTTGTATTTTTCCACAGAGAACAATATGTGATATTGACTCGCGACGACGCCAAAAACAGGCACGAGATCACCAGCGTCATAGCGCACGAATTCGCCCATCAGTGGTTCGGAGACCTCGTTACGCCCTCTTGGTACAACTACCTTTGGCTCAAGGAAGGATTCGCGACGTATTTCGAAATATTCGCACCAGCAGCGGTAAGCCAACCCGAAGCGTTTTCTCATTGATCAGTGTTGCCATTTGTAAAATCCGTGTTGTCAGCTCGAGTCCACCAATAATTCGGATTCGTATTTCGTGACGGAAATCTTATCGATGGCTCTAATGTCGGAACCCGAAACACAACGCGCTATGACCACGTCGATTCAGGAATTCGACGAAATCAAACGTATCTACGATCTCATAACGTACCAAAAAGGCGGTTCGGTGATCAGGATGATGGAACATGCGGTTACCTCGGATACCTTCCAAGCTGCGTTGCATAATTTCCTAAAAGACGGGTATACACGAACACGACTCTCGCTGAAAATACGCCAACTAACGCCGTTTCGCATTTCCAGAGCTGAAAAGCAAGATGGCGTCGTGACGCAGCAAGATCTATTCGACGCTTTCGACAGGCAAGTGGAACGAGATGCCCTTTGCAAACTCCCGAAAAAACTATCCATCTCTAATTTCATGAAAACATGGACCGAAAACGTCGGATATCCATTGATCGTAGTTATACGATCATACGACACCGGTGTTATAACTATTTCTCAGGTACCGAGGCACTGCTTTGTGACCATCTCGATATTATATTCATCCATCACGTACCCCTAGACCACTTACAAGTTACCTGACATGGAGGCAGATCAACTACGTCAAAAATGGATCGTACCCTTGACCTACACCACCAAATCCGAGTCACAGTTTTCCAACACCAAACCAACACTGTGGTCATTCGCGGATACACCGATCACACTACAGGACAACGTTGAGGACTCTGATTGGATTTTATTCAATATACAATACACCGGTAGGTACTCCTAGCCACTTCGCAGGTATCTCCAAGGGATGCGACTCGATCACAAGTACAATTCAGATGTTCACTTCCAGGATACTACAGAGTAAACTACGACGACAAGAACTGGCACCTTATCGTCCGTCAATTGTACCAAGACAAAGATCAAATCCATCCTTTGAACCGTGCGCAACTACTCAGCGACTCGATCAATTTGTTTGTCGACGACTTACTCGATTTCGCCATCGTTCAAAACGTCTGGGGCTATTTAGAAAACGAAACTGACCTGATTCCATGGTACAGCGCTGCTCTGGGCTTTTACTCCATCTCATCCAGAATATCGAAATCTCGCTTCACGACGATTAAGGTAAACTACTCATTGAAACGTTACTTCCTCCGAAACACCTTATTTCAAACATCACTTACAGGACTTCGTCCATAATTTAATCCAACTACCTGCGAAATCCATCGGTTACGCGGTCAAGAGTACCGACAGTATGTACGTGAAATCGCTAAAAACCAAATTCCTCATGTTCGCTTGCAAAGTCGGCAACGAAGAATGCGTCAAGCGATCGTTGGACGAATACGAAAAAAACAAAAACAACATCACCGAGTACGAAACCCACGAACACTTACGCCACGTACTTCGAACCATCACACCATTAATTTCCTTCGTTTCCAACACAGAGTTCAACCCGAATTACAAGAAGTAGTTTATTGCAACGCGCTACGTCACTTCAAGGATGTCGAAGGCGTTTTCGATAATTTATGGAATGCTTACACCACCACCAACAATGGCTACGCTAAAACTCGAATTCTAAACGTGCTGCTGTCGTGCGGTCAAAATGACGAAATCATCAGAAAGTAAATACAGCATCTGCAGTAACCAGTACTAACCAAGAATACCCTTCGAATTACTCGTCTCCGCGTAAAATTTCAGATTATTAACCAAGATAGCGAATCCGAAAAACGACGAGATACCGAAATCAGACGCGTTCAAAATTTTAAAAGAATCTTACCCCGAAGCTCCAGTAATCACGGCGACTATCAAATTCGTCGACGAACAAATCTCCAAGACATCGTGAGTTCTAATCTTACTTCCTGCGGTATTCAAATTTGCGCACGAAATTATACCCTACTTTTAATTATTTTACAGCAACCTCACCGATGAAAATATCTCCCTGCTGAATAATCTGCTGCGATCGATCGAATCGAAAGTAAATACCTCCGAGCAGATAGAACTGGTAAATTAACCTCCATAGTCTATTTCCGCATTAATTTTAATTTATTGTAATTAACGCGATACTCGTTTTCATAATAGCTCAAGAAACTAGAAGCAAAAAGCAAAGAGTTCCACCAAAAACACGGTCAACTAAACGACATAATCAAGAAATTATACGCCAAAGCAAACAGAAAATACCCCGACAATCTAAGTTTAGCTGAAAGATTAAAAAACAGTTTCGGCATTCTTCATAAATCTCCTTCCGGTCAATCCTAATCAATGATCGGAGGATATACCTGATCACTGGGAAAACAAAATCAACCCCGCTTCCGGAGGGATTCGTTGATAAAAAATATTAAAAAAATTTTTATGCATATCACTCAATGATTAACTACGTAAATTTCTCTATTGATTATGATACTTAATTAAACGTAATTCTTCATTATTCCCTTATTTACCTCAGGTCAATTAATTTTCTTTTCTTTCGTAATCCACAATTAATTGGATAAATTTCAAAACTCCAAAAAACGGGTAATTCAATACAACACACAAACTACAATCTGTATTCGATTACAGCCAAGGTCAGATTTGAATCAGATTATTCCCAGAAAATAGGATTTCGTGAATTTTTTCCGCAGTATCAACTTCGCCAATTCTTGATAACGAAATGGTCGACGGAGTCGACACTGCGCAACCACGTCCTCATTACATCACCCTTCAAAACACGATATTTTCGAAATATTTTCATCCAGCATCCGCAATATCATCTCACGTATCATTAATTGCATCCCACTAACGTATAAACCCAATTGGTAGAATTCCAATGTCGAGATGACTAACTTCACTTATCACTATTTCCTCTCAACTGCACTTCCTTGCACATCGGGAAGAAAGACAGATTACGAAGATAACGAGGCATCGAGTAGCCTTCAAATCACACGAAGAATAGCAAGCAATGCTCAATCGAGCATAACGTCGCCTTCGCTTATCGCCATTTCGTGTCAACACGACCATCTCGCTTATCAAAGAAAATGCATAACGCCAAGATAACGTGACATTTGGTGGTTTACAAATTTCGCGAAAAATAATGAACAAAGGTATTCAAAACGATTTCGGCTGCTTTCGTAAATAACGTCGCGTTTCTGGGCCTTCCACAGGATCATGTCTCTTCTAAAATTCGTACTGCCTTTTATATGCATCGTGGTGGTAAACAGTTCGACGTCTTCTTTGAATTTCTTAGAACATCACGATGGCTCCATCCACCGTAAAGTGTACCGGTTACCAAATACCATTACTCCGGTATCGTACGACTTGAAAATAGACACAGATTTCGACACGTTCACGTTTTCCGGCACCGTCCAAATAGTCATCCACGTCAAGTTCACCACCGATCGAGTAATTCTGCATAGTAAAGGCCTCATCATCGAACATATCCAGTTGACCGGCAGCAATGGTACACATATAGAACATTATTATGCCACCGACGCCACCAACAATCTCCTAATCATCGAATCTGCCGAGAAACTGATCTACAATACGGACTACCTGTTGTCCATTCAATTCCGTGGTACGCTGAATAACAAGAACAACCGGAAGTTGAAAGGATTTTATCGTGCTTCCTATCGCATCAACCAAAAAAAACGGTAAGCACTTCTGATCTTCCACTACAACCAATGGTACCATCCTCCAAACTTCTTTATCTAATTTTCCAGCTGGCTAGCGATAACGCAATTCGAACCAACACATGCCAGAGAAGCATTCCCTTGCTTTGACGAGCCCCGCTTCAGGGCCCCGTTCACAATTTCCTTGGCACATTCCACACATCACGTTGCCATCAGTAACATGCCCTCCGAGCAGATAATACCTCTCGAGTACGTATCACATCATCGTCCATAAGAAACACATCACCTAAACGCTGATTCACTCCATGTTACAGGTCTTCAAATGGCACCCGAGTCTGGGAGAAATTCCAGCAAACGCCCCACCTCCCTACATACCTCGTTGCCTTCATGATATCCGATTTCAAGCACATTTCCAGCGACGACGGTACAATCCGCGTTTTCGCCCGAGCAGACGCCATCGACAACTGTTCTTTCGCGCTACAACAGAGTGTAAAGCTACTAAACTACCTCGAGGGTTACACCGGCATCAAGTACAAATCACCTAAACTGGACATCGTAGCTGTGCCGGAATTAGAATTTGCGGCCATGGAAAACTGGGGCTTGACCACTTACAGGTACCTCGCTTCCTCACCGTTTGAACGAACCATCACCTTGTAATTCTGCGCAGAGAGGAGTTCGTGGTTTTGAGCAATGACGGGAGGCGTCGTAAACACGCCATCACCAGGACCATAGCGCATGAATTCGCCCACCAGTGGTTCGGAGACCTCGTGACGCCTTCTTGGTATAACTACCTCTGGCTTAAGGAAGGATTCGCGGCCTATTTCGAAATATTCGCGCCAGCAGCGGTAAGTTCTTCCTAAAAGTTCACCATTGGTTCGCCATTTACGTCATTCGTGTCACCAGATCGCATCTTCCAACTATTCGGAATCGTATTTCGTGACGAAGACGTTATCCAGAGCTCTGGCGTTTGAAACCGATAAACAACGAGCGATGACAACACCCATTCTGCGGGTCGATGAAATCATGGACATATTCGACGATATAAGCTACTATAAAGGCGGTTCGGTGATCAGAATGCTGGAACATGTCGTTACCCCGGATACCTTCCAAGCTGCTCTGCATAATTTTCTAAAAGACGGGTATGCAAGTCGCGACAGAGATTTCAAACACAAATATAACCCAACAACGCACACACTTCGTTATTTCCAGAGTTGAAAAACAAAATGGCGTCGTCACGCAGCAAGACCTATTCGATGCCTTTGACAGGCAGGTGGAACGCGACGCCTTTGGCAGACTTCCGCCACAGATATCCGTTTCAAGTTTCATGCAGGGATGGACCGAAAACATCGGATATCCTTTGATCGTTGTCCATCGGTCATACGACACCGGAGATATAACCATTACCCAGGTATCTATACATCACCAGATTCCCTTCACGTCTTGATCTCACATTCATCTGCCACGTATGACTACAGACCGCTTATAAATTCCCGCCAACTGCCGGAGATCAACTCCGCCAAAAATGGATAGTACCTTTGACCTATACCACCAAATCCAAGCTGCAGTTTTCAAACACACAACCAACTCTGTGGTCATTCCCTGATAATCCGATTACACTACACCACAAAGTTGACGACTCCGATTGGATTTTATTCAATTTACAATACACCGGTAGGTATCCGCCACGTGGGCACTCCAAGGTATGCAGCTCGATCACAAGTACAATTTGCAAATTCACTTCCAGGATACTACAGAGTAAACTACGACGAGAAAAACTGGCACCTCATCATTCGTCAATTGACCCAAGACAAAGATGCAATACATCCTTTAAATCGCGCGCAACTACTCAGCGACTCGATCAATTTGTGCGTCGACGAACTGCTCGATTTTGCAATCCTTCAGAAAGTCTGGAATTATTTACAAAACGAAACCGACTTGGTTCCTTGGCACAGCGCCGCTGTATCGTATCTTCATCTCCAATACAGATTAGGACTGTCTCGTTTTTCGTCGCTGAATGTAAATCATCATCTAATAAGAGATTTATTTCTCCTACAAATCTCGTCTTATCTCAACAAGCATTACTCTAACAATTTCGTATGCGCAGGAATTCATTTACAACTTGATTCAAGCACCTTGCAAAGCGATTGGATTCCAAATTAACCGCGATGATGATTGGGAAGTGCGAAACCTAAAAGAAAAATTTCTGATATTTGCCTGCAAGACCGATATCGAAGACTGCGTCCAGCCATCGTCGTACAAATACAAGAAAAACGAAAACAACATCGCCGAAATTTCTTTTTTATAAAATTAAAGTAAAAAAAAAAACAAAATTTTTCACTTTTTAAAAAAATCACAAGTTTGTACTTAGATTTGAAATTTCAATAAAGCACTCGAATCATCATTTAAAAAAATCGTGCTCAATACCTCCCCCCTCTCTTACCAATGTTACTCATCTGCCACCATAAAAAAATCCAATCATCCTTTTTTTTTTAAATTAGCAGCGTAACCACCTAACCACCTCATCACATGTCACAACTAATAAAATTATTTTCAATTTAAAAAAAAAGCCAGCCAAAACCTGATCAAGATCGTTGTCGGTACATAGAATTTTACCAGGAACTTGGATTCCTCTCAACTTTATTCAAGTTTAAAAACTTGAAAGGAAATCAAGATCAAAATTACCTCTGTGGAACCGGAAGAGGGGGAGAGAGATTTGCACACTATATTACAAAAACCAACAATTTTTATCATTTGGAAAAGGAATAATAAAATAAAGGGGAGGGGGAGGTGACGCATAATTTACTGCAAACGCGCTGTAAGCTTCCTACGCACAAAAAAGTCGCTTGGACGTAAAAATATCGCGCCATTTCGTCTCGCAAAATTCCCCCTCCCCCTCGGGCACCACCTTATCCCCCTAATGACTAATTTGGCATCGATTTCAGGGCTTCCACGTCTCAATAACCCGCTCCCCTCAAAAAAAAAGGAAAAACCTCATCATCTCCGCTGCTTTCAACCTTATCACACTTCCTCTTTGCATAATCGCAGAAGGGAAACCTCGCACGCGAAGCTCGCACTACGCAATTTGACCTCGAAATCATACAAAGTTTATCTTCCGATGATAATTTATATTATATTATATGAAAACGACACAAAAAAAATCAACTATAACGGATGGCATTATCTACTAAATACTCTCGCGTTTCAGCATCTTATTCATTTAACGTTCCCATTGATACTTCCATTTTACGCGTGCTCCTCGTAACGCGAAAATGTCGCGATTAAAATATTTTCTACTCATTTTTTCATCCGTTGTAACACTGAGCAATGCGCACTTCTCGTCCACTTTAGAAACCTCGGTTTATTTGCACCTTCGCGAAAACGAAGACTTCAGAGTGATACGTCGATTACCCAACGCGATAGTTCCGATTTCATATCAACTCAAAATCGCCCCAGATCTGGAAAACTTCACGTTCTCGGGTAAAGTGAAAATCGCCTTGTATGTGAAATTCGACACCGACCGGATAATCCTGCATAGCAAAAACCTCACCATTGTCGATATCCAACTTGTGAAAAAGGACACCATCAAGAGCACCTACACGCTGGATGACTACAACGACCTGCTCATCGTGCATCCTTCCGAAACCCTGATCTACGACACGAATTACTGGCTCAGTATCGAATTCCACGGCCAACTTAACAACGTGGACAACGACATGGCGAACGGATTCTACCGCACTTTGTACACCATCGATGGAAAACCACAGTAGGTCCGAATGACATAATTTTGGCCATACATCATACAATCCTCCTAATTTTCGCAGTTGGCTGGCGACAACGCACTTCGAACCGTCAAACGCGCGAAAAGCATTTCCTTGCTTCGACGAGCCCCGATTTAAGGCCTCCTTCACGGTATACCTGGCCCGAAACCAAGACCAGGTCGCCATTACTAACATGCCCTCCGAAGGAGTCCTACCTCAGGGGTAAGTAACCACCAAAGAATCACCTAAACCGATTCCCTCTACATCTCGCATCCTTCCTCGCCAGCAGCTCATTGGGAGATAATCGTATATGGGAGAAATTCCAACCATCTCCACCCCTGCCAACGTACTTGATCGCCTTCATGGTATCCGACTATAAATTCCTCGCCAGCGACGACGGCAGGGTGCGCGTTTTCGCCAGACCAAACGCCATTGAAAATTGCTCGTACGCGTTACAACAAGGCGTAAAATTACTCCGGTACTTAGAAGGATACACCGGCATTCCGTACAGATCACCCAAACTTGACATCGTCGCTGTGCCAGAAATATCCGTAGGAGCGATGGAAAACTGGGGAATGACCATTTACAGGTAATACCTCAAGTATAAATTGTCGTCAAATTAATCGTATATATTTTCGACGCAGAGAATCTGCCGTGATTTTAAGCGATCCTCAAAGCGAGATGAGCAAAAGAATAATTACCTCGATGATAGCTCACGAATTTGCGCATTTATGGTTCGGCGATCTAGTAACACCGGCTTGGTTCAGTTATACTTGGCTTAAAGAAGGACTCGCGACGTATTTTCAATATTTCGCCCCAGCTGCGGTTGGTACAATCGACGATATTTCGTTAACCAGTGAAATACCATCGTGTAATTCTTTTGTCTTTTTAAAACACATCATCGTCAGATCGAACCATCATGGCCCATGGATCATTTTTTCGTATCGGAAATCGTACAAACGACGTTGATGTTAGATATGCTAATACAAGAGCCATTAACTAGATCGGTGACCCTAATTTACGAGATGTTAAATTCGTTCGATTCGTTGAGCTACTACAAAGGTACGTAACAAACGTAAATCACATACCGCAGGAATATCCTCCAAGTCACCGCTGGTATCTCCAATTCCAGCATCCATTATATCCCGTGTCCTGTAACAATTGAAAAATTTACCAATTTATTTCGCGAATTTTCAAATCCAAGTACTAATCGTATATTGTAAACTCCCAAAGGTGCCTCTGTTCTTAGAATGATCGAACACATGGTATCATCCAATACCTTCCAAGCCGCATTACACCGCTTCCTCAAAGATGGGTAAGACAACCTCGACAAAGAATCCTGACCTGCATCAAGTACTCTTTGTGTTTTCTGCAGAGAAGAAAAGCACAACGGCCACAGCACACCTTCGACCCTATTCGACGCTTTCGAAACGCAAGTACAACTCGACGCCAACGCCTATCTACCTCCGCACATCTCCATTACGTTATTTTTCAAAATATGGAGCGAAAACGTGGGATTTCCTTTGATAACGGTGACTCGTTCCGAAATAAACGGAGAAATCACCATCACCCAGGTAACCACAAATATTCCAAATACTTTGGCACGTCTTAAAATCGACTCCATCTCGATTCTTACATCCTACAGACGACCTACAAATCGCCCATGTCTCCTGAACCGCAACCCGATCAAAAATGGATAGTGCCATTGACCTATACGACCAAATCCAAGCTTCAATTCACCAACACCAAACCTAAATTATGGTCATTTGCCGATACCACGATCACGCTGCGAGAAAAAGTCAACGATTCGGATTGGATTTTGTTTAATTTACAAAATATAGGTTTCTACGACAAATTACTAGCTATTTATGTGAAAACCGCCATTTTGAAATGCCACATTACAGGTTACTACAGAGTTAACTACGACGAAAGAAACTGGCACCTGATAATCGACCAATTGAGTCAAGATCTAACCAAAATACACCCACTAAATCGAGCTCAACTGGTCGGAGACGCGGTATCATTGGCCAACGACAACATGCTACCTTGCTCAATAGCCAAAAAAATATGGAATTATTTACAAAACGAAACCTCACTGACGCCTTTATGCTCATTGGCAACATCCTACGACGTATTCAAGTCCAGAATAGAAGGTACATCGATCTATTCCTCGTTCGAGGTGAGTTCATCACGAGACGAGATCCTCATCACTTCATCAGTATCTAATCAAACATTACCCTCCAGAGTTACATACGTAATTTAATCAAAACTCCGTATAAAAACATCGGATACGGTATCAAATCCACCGATAGTCCTTTGACCAAATTCCTGAAACCGAAATTCTTGAGTTTGGCTTGCGACGTCGGTATCCTCGACTGTATTAAACGCTCTCTAGACGAATACAGAGATAAAGAAGATGACCTCAGTATGTACGTATCGACCACCTTGCCTCATTTTCTATCGATGTAATATAATTCGTACACAATGAAAAACCACAGGGTTCAATCGGAACTCCAAGAGGTCGTATACTGCAACGCTTTACGTTACTTCAACGACGACCAAAAAATCTACGACGATTTATGGAGCACCTACACCAAAAGTAATAATACGCAAACCAAACGTCAAATATTAAAAGCCCTATTGTCGTGTGGTCGAAGCGAGCTAATCATCAAGAAGTAAACTAATCGATGATTTTTACCTTCTAAAAATTTCGATACTTCAATCACACCTTCTTCATTTCACCATTTCAGCTTATTAACGAAAATAATCAACCCGAAAAATTACGAAATCTCTAAACCAGACGTGTTCGAAATGTTGAAAAAAATTCACTCCGAAACGCCATTGGTAACCGCCACCATTAAATTCATTGAAGAAAAATTTTCCGAGATATCGTAAGTAGAGTAAAATCTCATCGTAGCGTAAATAATTCGAAGAAAATTTCACAGTCATTAAATCATTGCAGCGAACTCACCGAAGAAAGTTTATCATATTTGAAAAATCTCTTGCTTTCGATCAAACCCAAAATAAAAACCTCGGAACAGAAGCAAATGGTAAATTTACATCTAACCTTAGCATCAAATCGTCCATCTATTTTCCGCCATTTTTTTCAGATCGATAAATTGGAAACCAAAACAAATGACGAAACGCTCGTCGAAATAATCAGAAATATGTCCAAGGTGGCGGATAAAATGATCGCCGATGGTATTGAATTGGCAGAACGGCTCAGAAGAAATTTCTTATCAGTTGAAACAACCCAATAAGTTGCAAATTCTGTCGAATCGCAAATGAGATTTATATTCTTGAGAGCTTTGGGCCTCCGAATTACAATTGGAATAAGATTTGTTTCATAATTGAAAGAAAAGAATCGAACTGTTACTTTTTATTGATTAAATTTCTAATAATATAATGTTGATTGTTTTGGTACATTTTCACTTATCAACAAGTGATTCGGTCTCACTCATTTTAATGATTTCTTCAAATTTTTCAAGGTTAAAAAAATAGGTGATGCAGTTTTGTGAACTGAAATAGGATAAATTGTATCTCGATTATCCATTCATCAATATTTCCGATCATCAATATATTTGTACGAATCAGTATTTTTGATTATCGACTAATTGACACATCAATACTTTCGATTATCGATTTATTAATATTTTCCATCATCGGTATATCGATATTTTCGACTATCGATTTATCAACATTTTCGATCATCAATATACGCAACAATATTTTTGATTATCGATACATCAATATTTTCGATTATCGATTTATCAATATTTTCCATGATTGATACATCGATATTTTCGACTATCAATTTATCAATATTTTCCTATATCGATATTTTCGATTATCGATTAATCAACATGTTTGATTATCGATATACGCAACAATATTTTTGATAATCGATACATCAATATTTTCGATTATTGATTTATCAATATTTTCCATGATTCATATATCGATATTTTCGATTATCGATATTTTCCATCATCGGTACATCGATATTTTCGATTACCGATTTGTCAACATTTTCGATCATCGATATACGTAACAATATTTTTGATTATCGATTTATCAATATTTTCTATCATCGATATATCGATATTTTCGATTATCGATTAATCAACATGTTCGATTATTGATATATCGATATTTTCCATCATCTGTACATCGATATTTTCGATTATCGATTTATCAACATTTTCGATCATCGATATACGTAACAATATTTTTGATTATCGATACATCAATATTTTCGATTATCGATTTATCAATATTTTCCATCATCGATACATCGATATTTTCGATTATCGATTAATCTACACGTTCGATTATCGATTAATCAACATGTTCGATTATCGATACATCGATATTTTGATTGTCAATGTATCATATCGGAATTTTCGATAATCGATATTACAATATTTTCGATTATTGACATTTTCGATAATCGATGCACGAAAACTTTTGACATTTTGTTTGTTAATTTAGCGGTTTTCCATTTCCGATGACTACAATTTCAATGTGTAATTATTGATACTTTCGAGTTTCGATACATCGAGAATTTAATTTGTCAATACATCAATATTTCAATCATTATTTCGATTATCAACCTTTCGATTATTAATAAGCATATCAATGTTTAGTTGTTTTTTATAATCGATATCGGTATTATTTCCACCTAAATGAATTTCAAGTTCGTTGACACCTGAAATACGAGTATCCAAAATATTGATATATTAATATTCAAACACAAGATACTTTTCGATATATTTGAATAAAAAGCACCCAAATAGCCAATTTTAATTTCACCTCTCACAATACACATTCTCAGCTTGTCACATCCCACTCAAGTTATCTTTTCGATCCCTCGGGAATTCCTTATCTTATATCGGCATCATCGACAAGACAATTTGTAAACATCGTTTACCTTATCACAACACTCCTATCAACGTCGTCGCGTTGTTTACATACGCACGAGTCAACGACACACGTGCCAAAAAGATAAACACACTTCAGTAACACAGATCAAAACACCCTCGGAAGAGCTTCCTTTCCGATAATGACCTCAGCTTAACCTTTATCGCCCCGTATTAGTTTAATTTATCAAATCGCAACTCCTCGATATGAAAAGAATCCACGACGAAGCGCGTAATCAGTCTTATCACGAACCTTACGAAGTACTTTTTCCTTGTATCCAATTACCAGAGCATAACATATCGTTGGAAAAATATAAAAACGAGGTGAAAAAAAAAGAGGCGAGCGAGAAAGCAATAAAACCGCGCGCGTCTGAGTGAGACGAACGCGGCGGTGAGAATAAAACGCGGATAGAGGTTTAAGAAAAAGTATATCCGAGGCAAAAAATATATAGAGAATGTGATGTTAACATAGCAGTCGTAAACTCGTAAATCTTCATCTTCTGCCGTCATTCGGAAAATTATTAATCTCGAGCGCTACTGAAATAATAAAGTAGCTCGCGCACCGTGGCACCGGTGCCGCTCTATCTTTTCCACGATATCGTTCATCTCTCACTCACTCCTAAGAGATTAAAACTGAGAATAAAATACAAATATCCGAGTCGCAATATACTTCGACGGTATACGCGTCGCTATAACCGTCGTCTCGACATGTCCCTTTTTCTAAAGCCTATACTCCTCCCGAAACCATTGACACACTCCAACGCGTCTCTTAATGCGGTTTGGTTTCCAGTTCACTTCGAAATCCAAACGCCATCTTATTCGAAGAATCTTTTTTCTTCTTTCGAAATGCGAAATCAAACGCGTGCAATCGTACTGCGCTTTATATCGTCCAATAAGTAACATCTAGATATGCAAAATGTAGTTCATCTCAAGGAGCTGAGATCTTCAAGAAGTTGTAACTTTAGCCCACGTGCTACTTAAATCTATAACTTACAAATGAAAAATATTCAACGAATCGAAAAGTAAAAATACGAAAGCTTGTAGCTACCCTTGAATCGAACCTACGATATAAATAAGGTAAATGCTAATATATTGTACCCGCATTCGATCTCCCAAGGTTGCGGTTTTTTTCAATAAAATATGTTATTTATTTAAAGATATTTATATTCTATATTTATTTTCTTCTACTTCCTCCTTTTAAAGCTAAATAAGCCGAGGAAATCCAAAAATCCAAAATTATATTACCACATCGAAAATTTCATGGGGTTTTGAAAAAAGGAACTGTACATTTTTCTTTGCGATGTAAATACAAACAATGAATCACAGCGAAAAACCCATTTCGACGCAATTGTAGCTCAAAGCAACGAATTAATGATAATGAAAATTGAACCACGATATAGCATCAATGAAGATAAGAAAACGCTAATTTTGCATAATAAATGATTAAACGGACGATACTGACGACGAAGAGGACGATATTATCATAATTAATTAGTAATGAACGTGAAATAATGCGATAACGACGATAATACTTCGGACGCAACGTACATGCTGACGATAATAAAACTATGAATACGACGATACTAATGAACTAAAAATAACTTACTAAAATTCGCAATGATGATGACGACGAATAATCGCAGACATTTTATATTATATGTAGTTCTTTGCAGCTACATAAACTACGTTTCATCAGAATATTCAAAAGTACATTGATTACACTCGCGAAAACATCTTCACATGAAGTCGATCTGCAACATTTTAAATATCAAATTCACATTTAATTACGTACTACGTACTTTAATCATAAAATAAATCAGGAACAGAGGAACTAACTTGAAATGGCGTCAAGTGTCTAAAAGCGATTATTTTGTCGGCGTTTTTGAATCGGCGGCCAATTCTTCGAACGCGCGTTCGTGTGACAGCATCGATATGTAAACATTGATTTCAAAACGCGCGTTCAGTTGGACGCCGGCAGAAAAACGCTCGTGTGACATTAACCTAAATCGCACATAACGTCAGGATAATCACTAACCCTATCCTGTTCACGTTCAGGTGGTGCGCGTAGTTGCACACACATTGATGTGCAACGAGCAACCTGATGATTAATTATTTTAACGTAACATAGGCAGCGCTAGTTACCACTTTATCATAATCAGATTTCTGACACTTATCGTTAAACTGTAACTCTGTTTTGGGTGCTCGGGAGGTTTCGGACATTCACGCATACGTTCGTGAATTCAAACTTGGTATTTCTTTCCGATAAGCTCGATCCGCTCGTGAAAATAATGGTTGTATGTATTTTTAAACCTCGACTTGATTTTTTTTTTTTTTTAAATTATTCAAAAAATATAA
>QBDW01001803.1:0-10201 GCA_003261595.1 Maconellicoccus hirsutus
GGAAAATACTTACGGATAAATGAACCACTTGTTTAATCTTAAACTCGAGCTTTTGATCGGTGCCGATTTTTCCAAAAATATCCAACACCTCGTTATTCTTGTTGCCGCATAAACGACAAAGCTCCAGCATTTTGAAGCGAAGAATAATTTTTATAATAGAAAAAGAAGAATATTAAACAAGTACGGAAGGTTATTTCAAATCAAGATTATAACTAGAAGGGGCCATTTCTCATCCGGTGTAAATAGGTAATTCTGAATGTTTACATCCGTCCATCGACTGTTATCACCTTTGACTACTGACTACTGAAATATGGATCGAGCTTTACTTTACATCTCTGCCGGTGAAACATCTATAAGACCCTTAAAAGAAAAACGCTTCTGATTGGTTAATTATGCGCATTATCGCGTGTTATGCACATGTTTCAAAGGAATCATTTCTAATTAAATGTGGCAAAAATAATTCTTTTAACAAGTCAATGCCTATTGGTTTATATTATTTTTACGTCATATTGATATGTTGAATTATAACCAATGGGAAGCGTTTTTCGCTTGGGGTTCTTATATGTATAGTCAAAAGTTATGACGTCATCTGGCGTAGTAGATAACCTGTATTTTACTTGGCGCATATGAAGAGAAGTATAAAATTTTAGATTTTTCAATTTTTATGGAAAAACTATGAGATTTTCAAGAATTTTGAATAGAACCAAAATTTTAGAGGATGAAAAATTCTAACTAATGGAATAAAGAAAAAAATTTTTCCTTGGACATTCGCTTTTTTATGTAATTTTTTACCAAAGTACTATGCAGAAATTTACGATTTTTTGAATTTTTCTCAAAAATGACTCGATTTAGAATATTTTTGATTATCTTTAAAGAAATAAAATAATGATTCTATGTAACACAAGCAATCCTCAAAAACATTCAAATTGACTTACATTAATCAAATCTGCTATGTAATCAACTAAATTACGTGTTTAATTCATTTAGACAGCTTGAGAATCACAGCGATCAAATAAAACACCGATAAATAAATTTGCAAGCACAACAACAAACATTTATTTTTCTACTCTAAAACATCAAAAAAAAGGAAAAAGGAAGAAAATATGAATATTAACGAGTAACTAATTTATACAATAACAAAAATGTCACGAAGAAAAAAGAGCTCTCACGTTCTTTAGGCATTACACGTACATTTTACGTTTATATTTGTATATTATTTGTGATTGAAAGAACCGTGTGTTTTAGCTTTTTATGGCGAAAAAAATATACATTAAATTCCATAACATTCGCGTGCAGCTATTTCATTAGGTATTCCTTTCAATTACAAATAATACATGTTATAAAAACAAATTTTGATATAAAAAATATTGCTAGGTACGTGTAGTTTTTTTTTCATTAAGTGATTGAAATACTTTTATTAAAATTGAATAAATGATACAAAGTTTTAATACCTAGATTGAATTAATAATAAATATACATTGAGACACGCTGTATTAATAAATATCGATTTGTTTTTTTTTTAATTTTTCCTTTAAAAATACACAAATTTCAGAAACATAAAAAACACATCTACGAAATAGTAATGTACACGTATATAAAAAATAAAAAGGTAATGGATCGTTCATTAACGGCGAAAAAAAATTAATGAATCACAACATTTGGCATAATTAAAAACAATTAGGAAGATTTTGTAAAGAAGTATAAGTAAGAGAGTAATTCAAAACACCTAGTCACCTACACACACAGTTTTCAAATTGAAAGAAAAAATACGCAGTCGTTTGAGCATTTTTGAAAATATCAATCGCGCTCTGTCTTCGTCTTTCGAATATTTCATTGGGAGTTCGAATTTTCAACATTTAACTAGGTATTGTTTGTTCGATATGTTCGTTATACAGTTTTATTAAAAATATTTAAAAAACAATTTTTTCGGTATTTCTTAGAAAACATCTTACACAAGTTGCAGATATTACAATGATTACCATATTGAGCTAGAGAATTTATTCGCATGATCTTAAAACTAAAAATGACCTTTGCGAGCTGACTAGAAGAATTTATTTCAAACCCAATATACGCGTGTATTCCTTTGATGGTATAATTTCATGTCGATTTATTCACATAATCGTCGATTTGAAGGAGCTCTAGTATTTCAAATTCGATCTTAAATTTCAAATGAGCTTAATTTCCATGCGAATTAAATGCTAATTTGATTGAGTTAAAATTACAGAGTCGTAAATTGCATAGGAAAACACGTAATCATAAAACCTTAACATAAATAATTTCAGATGACGTAATCGAGATTATTAGATCTTTATTTTCTTAATACTTGAAACAATTATAATAAATAGGCCGGTAATTTAACAAATGGAAGGAAGTTGATTGTCGAATATGAAATGGAAATTTGATGTTCTAATAAAGTAATATTTTCTGCGATGGAATTTTTTTAAAAACGGATTATCATTGAATATTCGTGTTGAAATAGCGCTGCTGAAATTTTCTTTTTATATTTGAAGAATGCATAGTAAATGGCTACATCTGCATAAATGAATTGTTACTACGCATTTTATTAACCCTGCTTTGCCCGATTGTCAAAACTGTTAAAAATTTGTTAAACAATTGCCAAAAATTTTTTTAAATATCAAGAAATTACACTTTTTTCATTTATAAAAATAAATTATTAACAAATAGATCTAAAAAAGCAAACTTGCATAGGTATCTATTCATTTCAATGTACATGTTGAAAAAAAATCGTTATTTTTTTCTTGCTAAAGGAACATTTCAGTTATGTGAGAACTTCTAGCAAATTTATAACAATAACAATTTAATTATTAGGGATAAAAAATCACACAACCTTTTTTTGGTATCTTATTGCTTTATCGGGAAACTAAAAATACAATTAATTATTGAAATGGAAAACAAAACAAAACAAAACGAAGAAAAAAAAACAGAAACACAAAACAAAACACACATTTAGGCCTTATTCGTCACGTTTAAGGACTTAAGATTTAATGACTGACTCATAGGAGGGGAAAGATGAAATGCACACTTGAGGAAAAATATTATTTCAAAGACGATATTGAATTAAATGAAATTAAATTTCATTATTATTTCTAATATTGCTTGGCTTTTGTATTTTAATTATACATAGAGCTACATGTAGATAGAACTAATGAAAAAACAAAGGAAAAAATGGAATAAAAACTAAAACATTTGAGATCACAAGAGAAAATCATAAAAACAGTCAAACTTGGATATCGTGTACGTTTTCTTTTACCTAAATTTTATAATTAAAGGAATAAATCCAAAAAAAATAAGGGAAAATAAAAGTAAAAATATAATTTACTACGAAAGCAAGGATGAGCAAGGAAAGGAAGATATTAGATTTACTTTTAGCGTTATCACACATAATATTATTAATTTTTAAAATAACGGTGACGAAATTTGTCGATTGTTAGTATCCGAGGGTTCGGTTTTTGCGGCTTCTTGTTGTTTTTCGATTTTCGATTTTTTCGGTTCCATTTCCGATGGACGATGAGACTTCATATGTGCCGATCTACTTTTGATTTTACTAAATACTCTGTAACAAAAATTAATTAATTTTTTCTCGCATTTGATACGCGAAATCGCGACGGTTCTTACTTTCCGCATAATTTACACGGAAATTCTTCCAAATTATCGGTACTACTGGCACTGCTGTTACTGCTGCTGAACGGCGTAGGCGTTACCATTCTCCATCGATCTGCTGATCCACCGTGTATTCGGTTATGGCCGTTTAGGGCTGCTCGAGAATTGAATCTCTGAATTTGAAGAGAACTACGTGAGACATTTTTCAAAAATGTGATTTTTGCGATGACTACTTACGGCTAAGCATTCGGGGAATTCGCAAGCGAAAGGACGTGTGTCGACGTTCGTTGCTATTACTTCTATTTCATTGGCTACCTGCGAAGAACCATAAATCGATTTAATGGAAATACGATGGTATCAACTTTTTTGGCAAAATTTTTCATAAAGCTTCATAAGAAATGATAAATATAGCAAATTTACATTTACGTTACTAATAGGTGTAACGGAAGTTTTGTCGTGATCAGTTTCTCTCATAAGTCTCCAATTCAATCTACTTCGTTTGTATTCTTCAGGGCATGCTTTTTTCCATAGGTAATAAAATTGAACGCATTGTTTTGACGTTTTAGTTCCCACCTGCGTAAACACGAAAAACATGCGACTTAGTAGAAATTCCAATAAATGGAAGAACTTAAAAGATACGTACATGTTGAGCTATCCGGGAAAAGTTCTTATCAAATTTTAAAATAGATTGTCTAAAGATATCGATTTCTTCGGCACTCCATGGTTCGCTTTCACCGTAATCGTTTGTGAGAAGCGGATGATCCGACGGGACGTGTAATTTAGGTTGCATAAGTTTTAATACAGCTTCCTACAAAGTTGATATTAAAGGTAAGTGTGCGGAAGCATACTAGCTATGGGGTGTTTAATCCTACTTACGTGAATGTTTCCTTGACACAAATGTAATATATGCAAAGCGTATTCTTTATTACGTCCTCCTCCTGGTAAAGCTGCGCAGCAGGCGAATTCCAGGTACATGTCAACTAAACACGGTAAAGATTAGATAATCGAAAGCATCGTGAAGTTGTATGGTTTTGGTACTTACGCTCGTTATCCATTATACCATGCTTGATGGCTGGTTCCCAGACGAGGTCTTCGTGTGAGACGATTTTTCCAGGATGAGGATTCTCCCGGCAAGGCTCGATGTTGGCTTGGAAATGAGGTCCTACGTTTATGTGTGCTTCTTCGTCGCTTTCTATTAGTAATTGATTTTTAGGTACTTCTTTGCCAGTTTCTTCTGTATGGATAAAAATACGGTAAGTTTGGATGAGATGGATGCATCGAAGGTTTTAAAAATTGGCGCAGTAGGTCATATACATAGATTAGATGATTAAGCCTATTCTTTACCATTCTTATCAGTAAGATTTTTCTGAAAAAAGGGGGTCACTTAGTTACCACTTTTTTCGAAAACTACAAACAGATTTGACTGAAGTTTGATTTAATCCGAAGGAAATTCACTTGGAAATTAGAGTACGGGAGATTTTTTTGATTAATTGAGTACAAAAGGAAAAAAAATGCAATTTAGTGAGAAAAATTGAAATGGTGATATCTGGGTTCCTAAGACGAAAATAAATTTGGTCCGTACTCTTATTAAAATAGTTGCAAGGAAAAGATTTATGAAGAAAATATTGAAAAATTTTTCAATTTCCACAGAGATAAGTGGTAAGTTAATTTCAGAGAGACAATGATCGCGGGGGTAAATTTTCAAGATGGCAGTTGTACAATTTTTAATGCAATTGAAAAATTACAGATTGCGCATTATTTCATTACGTGCGAACTCGTTCTTTCGTTTTCTTATGCACAATGCTAATTATAGACAAGTTCGTTCTAATTCTGAACGAACTATTTACAGGGAGTTACTTAGTTTTCTAGAAATTCGTCTCAATAGATCGCGATCTCAAATGGTGAAGATAAAGAATAGACTTAATGGAAGAAAAATCGTCATAAACACGAATTTCTAATTTCTATAGATAATTTTGATCGATGCGCCTTTTTTGGTATTGCAAATTCGCAACATTAACATGGTTGCCTAATTTGAGAATCGGCCGGAGCTGTCGGAATTCAGAACGAATACGGTGAATTATTCGATTCAGAAGAACGCAATTTTTCGCGCTTATATTTTCAAAACGTTCACGTTGTTTCGAGAATTTCGCGTTAACTTCGTCGATTAAAATTAATTAAGGAATATTTATCAAATACCTTTCGGACTAGTAGTGTTTGTGTTAACAGCGGCTTGCCAATACAATCCGGAGCTGTTACGTTGAGGATTCAGCATAGGACAAGGAGTATAGTGTAGCAAATGCGAAGAATGCCGATGAACACGAAGTCTGGATTTCTGCGGAAATTTATTCTTACTGGAACTACTAAAAGGTCTCTTTCTGCTGATGCTGTAACAGGTAACACATTCATTAGATCAAGTAGAACTACGGAATTATACTAAAACATGGTAACTTACTTTGTAGAGCTTCTTATGACGAAGGTTTCCTCGTGATCTTTCATCGATGGCGTAAATATCAACTTCTGTTCGTATTCATCGTCGGCGATATGTAAAGTTATATTTTGCGAATCCATATCGGAGACTGGATTGAAGGTAATTTGTTCGTAATTGTTGTTCTCTTCGGTATGAAAAGTCAAATTACGTTCGTTAGATTGTAGTATAACGTTACCTCGGTCATCGGAATGTAAAACCACATGTCCCTGATTTTCCGAATGTAATGTTATATTTTCACACATATTGACATCTTTGTCTTCCATTTGAAAAGTTAAGTTTTTATCATAAAACGAAATATCATTGCGATCTTCGGTCGAGAAGTTAATTTCGTTAGCGGAGCTGAAATTCATATCGTGGTTGGAATCTTCAAAAGTCGAACTAAACCCGATGTTATTTTTACTATGAATTTCGCTGGTTTCTGTTCCGTCGTCTGTGTGGAAGGTGATGTTGCATCTTGTATCTGAGCTGTCATCCGCGTATAACGTTATATTCTCTCGGCCTTCGGTCTGAAGCGTTATATTTCTACTCGAATCTGTACTCAAGCTCAATGAACTCGAACTACTACAAGGTACGTATTGCGAACCACTTTCTATCAGTCGGTTACAATTCAGTATGACGTTTTGGTAATCTTGAGCCGAGTCTTGGTACATTGTCTCGTTATCGATGAATTGTTTATAATCGTCGTCGTTGTTACGAAAAACAAAGTCTTTTTGATTCGCGCTCAACAAAGAATCATCGGTATCTTGAGCCTGAGCGTGATACAGATCAGTTTGCGAGCTGAATGTCGACGTAGATAACGACACCGGCGATGGTTCCGGTGTCACGGACATCGGCGAAGGAGATGCCGGCGAAGGGTATACGTTCTGGTTAACGTCCATCGGCAATACTTCGTTCAAAGCTGCTTCAACAGCTCCCGGACTCGACATACCCGATGAATAGAAGGCCGATGATAATGGAGATGATACGTGCGTATGGTGAACCACCGATGGTACATGACAGAACGATGGCGACTGACCTTCTTGACTTGCCGGAGGCGTCGGGTACGTGAAACTTGGCGATGGTAGAGGTGACTGCGAGTATGGTATTGTGTTCTGGTCATGGTTCGTGATCACCGTTTCGTTCTGCATGTACGAAAACTCTGCCAGACTTACGGGTAGCGGCGAGTTCAATACTGCTTGCAGATCCTGATGATGTTGCAAATCGTTCGTCACGTTTTGGTATTCTTCTAAACTGATTTCTTGGAAGTCTGAATTCTGCGAGGGGATAATCGTTTGAAATGCGTTACCTTGGGTATTTTTTCAAGTTGCGGTTTTACTTACTTCGATTTGCTGTAAATTATTTAATTCGTTGGATGCGTTTACATCGTGTAGTAACATCGAATCTCCATCTTGGACGTTTTGAAACATGTCGTCTCCGATGCCGTTGGTGAAATATTGACCGTTTTGATTTTGGTATACGTCCAGGTAAGCGTTTTCAGGTGAGAAAGTCATTTCTAGTTGAGGGCTGCGAAAAAATTTCGTTTTTGGATAAACCACATTTGAATTTCATTACGAATAAACGGCATTTACTTGAATTTTTACCAACATTGCGCGTTTATGGACATAAATTTAGCGATTGCGCAAGTACTATCCTTCCAATGGGAAAATCAATGACGAATTCGGATTCAAGGGGTCGAATTGATTAGAAATTATACCTTAGTTGTGTATTATTCTTGTATAAGTAGTCTAAGCAGCGTCAAATCACGATTTTCCAAGTATTTTTTCACACAAATTACACGCATTTTGACGTGTAAATTCAACAATTGCGCAAGTGCTACCCTTCCAATGGAAAAATCGATGACGGATTCGTGTTCAGGGGGATCGAATTATATGGAAACGACACCACTTTCATAACCCAAAGCCCCAAAATGGAGGTGTAGCCCTTTTTCTCAAGTGTTCTCCTCCCCTCCTATGGGAGTTTTTTTTGTACATACTTGGAATATAAGGGAGAAGATTTAAAAAAATAGCTCTCCAGCTGCCATAGCTCAGGCTATAGACTAAATAAATTTACAAATTTGGGATGACATGAGAAAATTTCAATAATATCTGATACTAAACTCCTCAATTGAAAAAAATCACAGCTTACCTTTGAGTATTATGAGACATGGTGCCTGGATCTGAACTAGCTCTTTTCACTGGTTTCTGATGCACTCTTTTCAGCAGCAATTCATTAAACATAAGCGTCTCTTCGTGTATAGAAGAATTGAAATTCTCACTCTCTTCTTTACTTCTTCTTAGTAAATCGTTGGTCAACGACGGAAGCGGAGTTGTTTGCGATGGAGCTGCTGGTATCGCAAAAGATGATACTTTTGGTTGGTAATCATTAAGCATAGGATCTTCGCTCGATTCTTCTTCTTTAACAGCCACTACGAGATGATTCAAGGTTTAAAAATTTCTTGGAAAAGGCCAATTTGATAAATTTAATTTTACCTAGTTTAGATTTTGTTGCCAGAATTTCATTAGGTTTTGGTTTCATTTTGACGGAGACGTTATTCGCGTTGACTTTAGAGTTGTTTAAATTAGAATTGGATCTTTTTTGTATGATTTTCTCTTCGATAAGGGCTCGAACGCTTATACTAGCGGTGGTCAGTTGAGGTCCGTTGGATTCCTTTTTTTCCCATTTTTTGGCGTCGTTTTCCTGCAAACAATAAACGAGGTGAGACTAGAAATAAGTACAGGATCAAAGCGAACTATTACCTTTTTGAAATAACCGCCGTGTAGTCTCATGTGACCATTTAGAGCAGGAACATTTTTGAATTTACGATGACACAGGTTACATTCGACCGGTTTGCATTCTGGTTTATTTTGATCGATTGATTTCCCATCGTTTTTTGATTGTTTCGTGTTCCCGCAACCGTTCACGTTCGTCGTCTGAAATAAAACGAATAATTACTATGGAATATTTCATCAATTTCTTCGCTTAATTGCACCATTTTCCCTCAAAACTTGCAACATCAACATAAATTCTCAAATTTCAACATACGTAGCCCCATCGCGAAACAATTTCTAACCTGATCATTGACGAGAAATTTAAAATCCCTAATATAAGTATACGATAGGTAATCCCAAGAGAACATGTTCACCATCAAGCATCATTTAATCAAATAACACATCTGGTACATCGTTTCGTGATTCTGTTCTCAAAAATTAAAACACCTACGTTGGTTATTCAGGTTAAGATCACTTTAAAAAGGGGTGCTTGCTAATTCTTATGTAGAATTATGGAAGGGGGTGCTACTTGAACGTGTCTTTTGATTCATTACTTTGTGATCCCCTCTTTTTCAATACGTTCTTTTATTTTCACCTATACTTGCGTTGAGATTTAACTTTCTCGAATAAGTTTCTTGGTTTTCTTTTAAATGAGAATATTTTTTTATCGTCCCTTCAAATTCAAATTTACAAAATACACGGAACCGAATTATTATTAGCGAAAAAAGGAATGAAATAATATTTTTTAGACATTTGAAGAGGTTAATTTTCAAACAAAAAAAAATTCAAACATTAATTCTAAAAATTTTCCAAATAGCTCCAAAATATGGCGGTTTTATTTGCATAAAAAAATGAAAAACTAAATAATAATTTAAAGAAAAAATGAAAATGACGCTAATCGGAGGGGACAGCTGAATTTTTGTTTATAAATCAATTTTGATGCCTTGATCACGAACCCGAGGAGTCCCCTAGTGTCTCGGATGTTCGTTCTCCCCTATTGTGGATTTTAGCCCCTCAATTTCAGTTTTTGCGCAATAACTCGAAAAATATTGATCGTAACGCAACCGTAGTTATATGATTATTTAATCTGCATCAAATTCCTCGTCGAACGAGATGTCAACGAAATTTCCAAATTGAAGGGGGTGGATCTACGATCGTTTGAAGAGAAAGGGTTTTGGAGTATATCAGAGACATTACGAAAGCGCTCAAAACATAATAGTAGCCCACGTTTGTAAGTATCCATCCAGTGGACTCTCTAAAACTCTTTTTATGGAATGATTCAATTATTACAAATTAAAAATGAAAGTCCCTCTGTATTAAATTTAATAAAAATAAAATAACAAAA